>JXSR01S064557.1:68324-85940 GCA_000969725.1 Ophiothrix spiculata
TACTACTTATGACAGAATTATTGACTCGGATTACCTAGGATGAAAAGATACAAGTAAGATTTGCATGTATACATGACACGGACAGTGACACTATAACAAAATAATTGGAACATAAATGTGGGACACGGAGACGCTTGTGGCAGGCACGAAGGAAAATTTAATGAATTCTCTTTAGAGTGGTTGTTCCTTACTGATTGTGCAAGACACAGGAGACGCATGTTCGAGAAAAAAACGAGAAGAACAAGGTTTTTCCTATAATTAAAATTTTACCTATGTTTTATTTAGAGCCTGTTGTATCTGTGTGTGTTAGGAGGTAATTTGCACACAGCTCATGTGAGAGTAAATATGTAAACTTAACTCATTAGCGGTGGAATATCCATTTCTATTCCTTTCTTCTTTTTTATATGTTTCCAAGCGCGTTGTATTTATGCACAGAAACATCATGCTGCAATAGTAGTGTGGTCTTAAGCCATGATACTGATTGTTTCGAGTAGGTTGTGAATTAAATTGCGGGATTTATTTAGTTTGAATGCTCTATGAACTCATTAACGATGTCATCGAGATATTGTTACAAGAAAGCTATCTTCCTGGGGACTAACTTTATGTTAATCTGCTCGAAGGATACCATAAAAACCTATTACCGAGGAACTTTTTTTAAAGTAACCTTAAAGTTGCCAATACGAATCCTGACAACTTGTCTTTATTTAATATGTTGCTTTAGATATTATTTTAAACACCCGTATTTCTTTCTTAATGTGATTTACTTTTTTATCAGCTGACATTAAAGCAATCCGTTTGAAGCGTATTTGTAGTAAAAACATTCAAAACGTTTACTTCATCATTATATTGGAAAATTAACTTATGGGCAAATACCTTTTTATTTCAATACCCTACGGATATTTTTTCTTGATTACAAGACGTTCATATAAATATGTGATATACGATCATGAAATACCACAAACATGTTAAGTTATCTACAATCATTAAAAAAAACCCATAATGTTCAATCCTACAGCATCTCAATCCTATCCTATCCACTTTGTAACTTAAACCTCCATTCAACGCTGTTCAACTAAATGCAACTTAGTGTAATCCATATATTATATATGGTATATACAGGTTCCTGTCATCTGTTTATTCAAAACTGGTGCGTGCCTAAAAGTTCATGGCTTGAAGTATTAAAATATAAACCAAATTTTTAATTATCATGTTATGTAGTTCAACTTGATTGATTGATTTATTTTCATGTTACAGAAAATCATTAATCGCTGGTGAAGGTTTTCTTTAGTTCAGAACTCAAAAACAATGTAACAATAATGAGATCTTCTCCTTCCTATGGTACAATACAGCTATTTTGGTACTGAATGAAAAAGTAACTTTTCTATTTACGATACCTTGTCTTAAATGAGTTCTTGGAGGAAAATTCTGAGGTAGCTGTGTATGTCAATGAACGACGGTCTTGATCAGATAATAATATGTGTGAACGCACCTTAAGATGCACATGTTTTATAGCATTTATGATGTAAACTTTTCTTTAAGCAATGATATTATAAATAGTGTATATAACTAAATATTGTCTGTATGTTGTTAATTCTAAAACTACTTGATGCTACTTGTGACTTCCTTTACTCCTACTCGGTGCACTTGAACTTCAAGTCTGTATCTGAAAACAGATTTCAAACTTAATCTCATTAATGCATCATCTAGTATTACATTTGTTTAATATACTTACACTCCCTTTCTTGTATAAATAATGATTTGGTCAGTAATACAAGAAGACCAGAAGAACGTTTTAATCGAATGACGTATAATTTGTTGTTAAGGGTAAAATCGACACATCCAGTTTGTTATCTTAGCAATTAGACTGGTAACCATCACCTAGGTCGAAAGATAAAAAAACAAAACAAAAGTAGACTTAGACCGGTCTCTGAAGAGACAGGAACCCTAACGATTGTCATATTTTGTGTCATATGACTTCTATATGCATAAATCATTATTTGTCAAAGGTACTCAAAGGAAAGTTCGTGTGACCTTTGATCGCTGGTCCAAGGCGAAACATTTGATACCTTAATCTTTGAAATTGAACAAAGTGAATAATTTAACCTTTCCATTGACCTTTCTATTCATTCATTCATTCATCTCTGAATACAATAATACACACCACTCAAACACTTCCATTGGAACAACCGATACCGGTAGGATCTAGGTTTAACATAGGAACACATTCAAAAAGTCAAAATCTGAAAGTTTAGGTTACCGCTGCAAATCCCATTTTGTGTTCTCATATTTAGTACAAGTAGCAGGATATGCCGTATGTCCACTCTGCAAGTGACCCTGATACCTCAAAGTAGTTTAACCAGAAAAATAGAAAGAAGTTTGTTTCTGGTATCGAAAGTAATACATACTTTTACTCCTTATAGGAAAAGTTACCTCTAATTTTTTATATATATTTTGTATGAAATGTAATCAACTTGAAATCACTAGACCTTTGTGTTGCTAGACGAATTCCTTGGAAAATAATATATAGTTATTGTAACTTAATCTCTATTTTGTTTTACCGAATTGGCTTAATTAAATATGTATGTATCTTCTATCGTGTTTTAATAAAATTTGTTTCGTAAAAAGTATACTTAAGGTAAATACTGGTACACAAAGTTTGGACAATACTAGATATTCAAATTTTGTCCAGTATTGTCCAATTCTAGTTTAATTTCTGTATTCCAGTATTGTTGGTCAAAAATACTAGGTATATACCAGTATTGTTCAATTCATGTCAATATTCCAGTATTGTTGGTCGACAATACTGGTTTGTATCAGAAGGTTACGCTCCTGAATCGTAACATCATTTTTTTTCCAGTTTTATGGCAACTTTCCTTTATGAAGTTCAAAAGCTGTGTAAAGTCTGACTATGGGGCAATGTTATGATGAACCAGCAGGGTCAGCCTCATAAAAGGCCTTCGTTTTCAACCAGCAATTTCCCCAATGACTTCTTTTACAACAGCAACCCTATTTTTTATCGATTTTTTTTCTGTTCTACTTCCTGTATGATCCCTCCTTTATAGAGGTACACTTTACCTGGAAGGTCCCTACATACCTCCAAACTGGAGAAGGCACAAACCGCCACAATGAGGCGCTCTCAGGAGTTTAACATATTTTTTTCTGTAAATTGATCTAATATAAGTTGGTAAGATTAGCAATATACTTAGTCCTTCAACTACTGCTTGGTTAGTAGACCTAAATATTAGGCCTTATGTTGGCTTTCAACTAGACTTTTTGGGATTTCAGAATGCAGATGTATTGGGATTGTGGACTGATAATGTGTAAAAGCCATACATACAGAATTGGAGAATAAAGGCTTTCCAAGAATCAATAAAATAATTAGTCTTTGATAATGGAGCAACATTGGTGATTGTTACTTGAATAAGACAAATTTTACCATTTAACAATACTGAAATAACAGAAGCATTGACCAATACTGGAATGAAATGTGTGTACCAGTCATTGTATAATATTTGCAACAATACTGGAACAAAAACACCCCACAACTGTTTAAAACTGGAATGTCCTAGAATTGACCAATACTGGTATATACCAGTATATTGGACCTGAAGTATACTTTTTTCTCTGTTTCTATATATGTCACCATAGTTAGAGTGCGCCTTTCCTACAAGGTAATGTAGACGTAATGTTACAGAAAGTCTAGGTCAATAGAATAGACATTTCATTCGCGGTATGTCATTTTCCACCAAACAACGGCTAGTTAACGTTTTTGTGTAGTTGGTGCTACACTACCGCTTTTAAGTCTAAAACTACCTGAAGACGTTCGTAGCTCTTTAAAAATATGTATGGATATAAAATATGATACAATTCATCCTTTACAAAGCTAAATTGCAATTATCATTAGCATATAAATTAAAGTATTTCGGAAATAAATGCAATTGATTTGATTATGTTTTCAGAATAAGGCTGCGGATTTCTGTGTAATTTACTAAATGTTTAGGGGAGACACTTAAACTAATCGGCAATGTGGTTCAGATATCTGCACCAGTAGGAACAGTCTATTTCTCCACTAATCTTACATATATCGATAATTCCTCTTATCCAGGCATTTGATTGTGTGCCTGTGTACTATATCTATGATTTTAAAGCATCAAATTGAATATGTTCCGGCCAAAAGCCAAAAATTTGACTTTCCCGTCTAGTTAAGATAACGGCAGGCTGTTGCCGATTAGTTTACGTGTCTCCCCTTAAACCGATTTCACTTGGACAGGTTAAACTTTTAAATGGAAGCTTTTATGAACTACTAAAATTGATCAAAATCGTAGCGTATAATACAGTATCACCGGAGTAGTAAGCTTAAAAACAGACATACTTAAATTGTTTTCATTACATTTATGGAATTAAAGTCATTCATGCAAAGTATATGTATTTCTCTACTTAAAAATCCTACAATTCCACTTGGGTTTTTCTGTGTGTGTATGTGTTTGTTCAAATCTGAACGGCGATAAAAAAAAAATCCACCATCGTATTGTCATCGTATTGCAAAATTGTCATTTGCGCAATGATTGTGCGCATTGCCAAAGAGGAACCCCATTCTAAACTTTGTTTACGTATTCTAATGATTATAATGATTCATAATAGCCTACACATACGGTTTTCGTTCATCAAATCTTTAAACGTTTAACCGTTCATCGTCTGTTTAAACGTTAAAACGGATAGTATCGACATCTTTATTTCAGAAGCAATTTTTTGTAATAGTTAACAACGTCGTGCCATTTGCCTGATTATCCATTAAATTAAATTTACTCGACAATTCACGCTTGCCACGGTGGCGGATAAAGAGTGCTATTTTTTGTCAAATAAAGTAAGTTAAGTCGGTATTGATACAAAAAATACAGAAACTAGAATAAAGCATGTGATGGCTTAAATTGATAACGGCAACCGCCGGGCAGAATTCAAAAGGATTGTATAATACATCATCGATAATTGTCTAAAATATATCGTGACAGCCAGATTAAATCATTTTTGGAGCCATTTACTTGGATTTGTGAAAGACGTGATTGTAATTTTAAATGTCAAAATTAACAACAGCGATGAACACCTTTTGTGCAAAAACACCTCAATTTACATATTTTTTTTCCAAAAGCTTGCTGTATTATAGGCAAGAAAACACAAGATATTAACTACTATCATTCTAAGGGATGATAAGCTATGCAAGTACGTAGCAACATACGTAGCGGTAGTTCCGTCACTTTGTTTCAATGAGGTCCTAGGTTCGATTCCAGCACCTGACGTTTTATGTGAACTTGTTTTCAGTCCATGCTCGCTCCCGCAGGTTTTTCTCCGGGTACTCCTCCTGCATTCAAAAACTGAATTAAAAAAATAACATCTTGGAGCCCAGTTGAAGATAAGCTTCCTTTAGCTTACTTGGTACGAAGTACCAACTTGGGTTTCCTTGGCGAAAGCCTAAACAAGATGATCCCAAAATTTGCAAACAAATATATCATGACAGCCAGATTGAAGCAGTCGGGGAACGGCATACCCCCTGGAGGTATATAATTTTATCACTCCGTTAAGTTGCAGCGTAAAAACGGGGGGACGGGGACGGGGGAAGGATTGGCGCAGCGTTTCTGCCCTGGGTTTCGGCCCGGGTTCGATTCCCGATCGGACCTAAGTTGTACGTGAATTTGATTGTCTGTCCATACTCGTCCTCGCAGGTTTTCTCCGAGCACTTCGGTTACCTCCTACATCTCAAATAAAAAATTCTTTCCATTATTCTGTCTTTCACACCACGGAGGCGTCCCTTGAATTTAATGCAAATTTAACGTGTTTTAACACGTTTTATGACGTGTTGAGCTTCATTTAAGGAATTTTATCTCATTTGTGGGCGTTTTTAACGTTTAGTTGGTATATTATTTCCGATTTTTGCGGATTATTCCGGATCATTACGGATTTTTGCGGAATCTTGTGGATATTGCGGGTTGGGAGATGAGAATAAAAATAAAAATATCGATGCTGTTCTCGACGTGATTCGAACACGCAACCTTCTGATCTGGAGCCACGAAACCTTTACAACTGTTTTAAGATATAAGAAAAGGAAATACCCAAACGTGGACTCGAAGCATGAATAAGCAAAAAGGACAACAAATTACTTTTCTTTCTACGCATTTTTCTATTTTTTAGCCCTTTTCAATTCTACTCATTTTTTACCTCTTTCTAATGCCAAATTTAAGCTAAAACGCTGCAACACAAGATAAATTAATTTTAAAACGCCCTCAAACGTAATAAAATTAGGCTTAAAATACTCTACATTACGCCCAAAATACTCTATTTTCCACAATAATATTCATCATTACGTAAATTAGGCCACGTCCACTTCATTAATATTCATTATTATGCAAATTAGATAGAATTGCACCCTCTCGATTTCAAAACCTCCGAAATCCGCCCACTTTCTACAAAAGCGTCATCCTAAGACACTTTTGCTCCCGGAATAGCTTTTCTCTGTTTTGCTAGTCACTTTTCATATTACTTATTTATATGTATTTTTGTTGTTTGTAAGCGCTGTATTTAAATAGAGCGCTATGTGCTTCAATTATAAGAATAATAATAAAATAAAAAATGTAACGATTTTTTTCAATTATACCACAGGCCTTTTATCTCATTCAAAAATATTTTAAAAGTAAATTTTCAATTTTCATTTATGTCACGTGTTTTAACAAATATAGAAAGGAGAAATAGAAATCTCATTTCAATTACATGTATTTCCATGTCCAAACCAACACATCAAGAGATACTAGTGATTTTCCTACCCAAGTTTGCGGCACATCCCCGTAATCACTTTTGTACTAAGTACCCCCCCCCCGGCATGAAAACTTCCAAGATACTATCACAAGGAGTATGCAATTTGTCCTTGAGTGGCCACACTGAATGGGATTTCTGTTTGCCAAGAGCTTAAGTCAACAGACTTGCACATCTCATTATCCGAAAGTGTGTTGTCAGGGGCAACCAGCTGAAAGTGTCAACGGATTAAGCTCAGCCTAATCTGACCAACAGTTATAAAAGGTCAAAATAACCAAGGCAAAACTATAGAGGTTGCTGAGCAGGAAATAAAGATGAAATGTATGTGAGTGACAACAAATACGAAATCATGAAGCTTCATCAAATCATATTGTGCTCTGAAAAAGATCGTATGATGAGAACGTTTAATAATTCTAATGATAAACATTAAGCAAGGTGGTATAAGATACCATTTGTAAAAAGCACACAAGCACTTCCATTCTCTAGCTGCTTGCGTACTTAACCTGATCCTTAAGCCCATGTGGCGTTTATTCAGTAAAAAAAAGAAATAAGACAATCATACGACTTGGGACCAAACTAATATTGACATGATAGCAAATATTGAAATGAATAATGCCATGAACGTGCAGTACTTGTTTTATTTGGTTGCTTGGTGGATGTGAAGAGGTACTTCCATTTACGAAAGGTAAACATTGGATATGTGTTCTGAGCTACGTTTGAATTTGATTTTTGGATAACTGACACACTTTTTTAAAGTAGAAAAGTCACAGGATAACAAGGGGTTAAGTGATTATAAATATTTGCTAGTTTGGTTTTTGTCACCTGTACACTTTTATTATTAAAGAGTTTACCTCTATACGCCATGGAAAGCCAGGGGTAAGACAAATTTGATTTGGGGCAACATTTTGAGAAAAAAATAACGCGTGCGTAGCGCGCAAAATATTTCGAACAAATATGTTTATTTTGGCTAAAAAACGCATATTTTGAGTAAAAATAATGAGATTTAATGGTGAAATGAGCGCGAAGTGCGCAAAAATTTGTACATTTTAGGTCAAAATTATCAATAAAAAGGGGTAATTAAGAAAATGTTCGCAAAAAGGCTTCTGATTTTTTTCGGGGGTGGGGGGTGGGCAAAAATATATATATATATTTTTTTGAGGGGGGACTTAACCCGTAGTGCTGCCACTAGGAGTCAGCTCATCCCTTCTAAACAAAGAAAAATCCATTGATTGTACTGTTTATTGTTCATTGTAAAGGCAAATGTATACTCGGCCTCCACACATAATATTTCACTATCAAACATTTGATCATGACGTAAAACTGACGTATGACGCCAACTAAAATAACCTCAACATCGAGTTAAAAACAGATAACAGGTCAAACATGTGTTGAAATGAATTAACATTTACATCGCGTCAAATGCTTGTTACCACCAATCTAGTCCATCAAATTTATTTTGGTGATGTTCAGGGTAAATACTCTCCATGTGCTCATAAAAATTGTATATCCTAACTATTTTTTAGTCATGAAAAGAGAAATAGTTTCAAGTGCATTTGTGGGGACTTGGAACCTTGGCTTATGGTGAGGGTTAGTCATGCATTACAAAGCGAGGGATCTACCGCAAACGACAGAATTTGAGAGTCATAATTCACGTCCGTTTTTCCAGGCAAAACAACACGGGTTAATTACATTATCATTCAAAATCAACACAACATATTTATAGAATATTATTTGTAATTCAGTAGGAAGTATCAAGGCTACAATGTGTCAACATTTGAAAACAACCGAATTGTTCGAACATGAAATTCCTAGGTTTTGGCGAAAAAGGCGTCAACTTTTTCGAAGTAGTCTGTTAACGTCATTTTGACCCTGCTCATGGATGTGAAGTCACTAGTAAAGGTTCATGTATAAACTAGAGACTCTATTTCATGTGTAAGTAGGCAAAAACATATAGTAAACATGACGTTCCGCCATCTCGCTTGTGAAAAAGAACCGTGTGTCTATTTCATTTTTTTATGAAATGTTTGATGTTATATATCAGACCCCGAAACAATTTAAGGACAACTTCGGAGATATTAAGTCAAGACTTGTTTGGTAGCAAAAAAGACCGAGTATATCAAATTCATTCGGACTTTATTCAGATACAATTGATGGCTGATATTATGGAGATAGATACTCGTATATTTGACCCGACAGGTCGATATTCCAAATTTTCGAAGATATGACTAAGGACTAAAAATCCCGAATAAGAAACTGTCAGATTAATTAACCTGTCGGTATACGCCGGGGAAGTAGTGACGTCACATTTATGATAATTAGCCAAACACGTGCGATCTGGTTCCAAACAAATGATCATGGCCAGTCCTGGCTTAAGATCACAATATTCAGCATAACAGGCCGGTGTGAAAGGAATCTTAGTCCCCCTGAAATGGTAGTCCGCCTTCCATTGACCATAACGGAGTAAAGTTTGAAACTAATGTTGCGTGAGAGTTGTTAGCCTATACTTTACTGTACAACCCGGAAAATAAGAACGGGGGACTTACATTCCTGCTATACCGGCATGTTTTCCCTTATTTTTGTTTTAGACGAATCTTATGGTATCAAAAAGGAGTCTGAGTTTTCCCCCATAGACTTAACGTGTGGCAAAACTGTCCATTCCGTTTGTTTTGGTCCAAAACGCACGTGTTGGGTGATTTACATAAATTATGACGTCACTACTTCCCCGGCATATACCGCTACTTAAATGTAATAATTAGAGTTTAATTTAACAATAGGTCATCCTTTTTAATGTGGGCACCCATAAAAGGTGGATTTGTTACATTGAGAATGATTTATGCATAAATTTTGTCATATCTTTTCAGCAATCCCATGAAATGTTTTAATTTTTGTATCATTTTAAAGACAATTTATTTGACCTTCAAGAAATTAAGAATAGAACCCAAAATGAAGTGATTAAGTAGGCTTAATAACCTGTTAAAGCTAATTAGCCAGGGTGGAGGCGGGTGTGGATGAGGCGGGTGTGGATGAGGCATCATGAAAATTGTGCATCATTTCTTGTGTCATATCTTCTTAAAAATCCATTGAAGTGTCATAAATCTGATTTGATTTCAAAGGCTGGTTATTGTTTATCAAAATCAAGTTGGAATTAACCCGAATAAAGTTGATCATTAACGCTAATAACAATTTAAAGTCAATAAGCTAATTTAGCCAGAAATCAAAACGGGCATAAATGTGGTTGGTGTGGATGAAATATGTACATTGTGCATCAAATCTTATCATAACTTTTCAAAAATTGTATGATTTTGAAGATAATGTATTAGTCTATAAAATCAATTAAAAATAAGCCAAATAAAGGTGTTTATTATCTCTAATCAACCATTACCAGAAGGGAGTTAAGTATGGATGAAGTGAGTGAGTTGTAACGCAAACGGGCCCGACCTCAAAAAATATGACCAATAATTAACAATAATGATACATTTAAATATCGAGTATACTTTGTACTTTAATGAAAACAAAAAAGTTTTGCTATTATCTGTGTACGTTCAGTATTTTTTCTAGAACCTCTTCAGAAAGACACGAAGTCTACAAAAACACACGAGTCTGAGTGAATGTACCCATTTCCATTTCATTGACGTCAATGTTGTTGCTTTTTGTGCCTACTGTCTAATTTCTAGATGTCAGAAACATAAGAGGAATGCATTAAATATAAATAAATTCATGTTTTCATAATATCAAGGTAATGCAAACTGTTGTGAGAGTCGAATAAACTTGAAACTCTCATGAAACAAAGATGAACAGTTGACGGCTACCATAGAAGGCCAAGTGTCGATTCAATAACTTAACAAAGGACAGGAAGAAACAAAGTAGAGGGGGTTTAACAGGAACACGTGCCATTACCACTTCAGTGTTTCTTCCTAAGCTTTCTAAATTATATACACTTATAGAGTAGATTTAAATCAAAGTATTCAAATTAAATTCGACACTAGGTGTTTTACCGCATTTAATTTAGGTAAGCGTATACAATAAAAGCTTTCAGGTCTTCAAAGAAACGTGTCTGAATTTGCATAAAACCACTGCAAAAATACACTTGTACTAATGACTTCATGGTCTTAGAAATTATAGATAATATTGTAGTTTGCTGTTTTTCTAACACTGATGGATATGTAATTGATAAAATATTACAAATATTTGTTTGAAGTTATTTTAATCTGAAGTACTTTTGCCACTACAAATGTTTTAAGGATTCAGCTTTCTCAATGTCAAACTGCTAGGTTAAACTGTAGATACAGGAGTCAGAAACAGCGCGGTCTGATGGCCTAGTATTTTAACTTCGTTGCTGGCTGATAAAACAGGTGGATTTGTAGAGGATTTTCTGATTATTTAAAAAAATAATTTAGTTTCGGACATGTGTTTTACCAACAACCTATTTATTCGTTATACGTATGTATATGATATTTAATGTTTGATCTTAATCAGGTAACTCATACCTCCAATAATGGATTTGTATACCAAAGTGCCAGTGAAGCTCCATGCATGAATATACACAACATCAACATCAACAACGACAACGAACACTTGGCTTAGTGTTAGTTGAATTATTGGTTATGAAACCTCTCCTTATTATGATATATCACACGTTTTCGATATAAAAATGAGACAGAACTTGTTGATTAAACATAACAAGCAGGTATTCAAAATCATTTAATTTTCGTGATTTTGTGACTTTTCCACGTTAATACAATACTTTTCAATATAAAATATCAAAATCTAACTCAGATAACTAAAAATGTGCTTTCACAAATGGAAGCACGCCACATTGTGTCACTAAAACTAAACTAGCAAATATTTTATTTGGTGACTTTTCTGCTTTTTAACAATAAACCTGTCATAACATAAATGTCATAAGTTAATCTTGCGCAAATGGAAGACTTATCTCTTCACATCCACCAAACTACCAAATAAAACAAGTACTGCACGTTCTGACATTATTCAGTATTTGTTATCATATCAATATTAGTTTGGTCCCTACTCGATTGAATCTATCTTTGCCTTATCTGTTTTTAGATAAACCCTATGGTAAGTTATCATCCTATACCCAAAACACGGTAACATATCGATTTGTTTGTTTTTTATGTACATTTTTTTTTACATCATGTTTGTAAATATTGATATGGAAAATAAAAAATGAGGTGTCATTTGTAAAATGCGCCTTTTTAATATGCTTCTGAAGGCGGAATATCCCCCTCAGACATCCCCTAGACATGTTTTGTCTATTGCTAAATATGTTTTCCTGGAGTACCTTGCCAAGTTTTTTGATGAAGCATCAAGTAGCAAAATCTATGCACCAAATCGAGTAATTTGTGTTTTAAAAAAATGCCAAAATTGTCTAATTCTAGCTATTGAGCTATTATGGAAAATATGGGAAACTATGCACCAAAATGTCGGGAAAAATGTTGGAAATTGTTCTTACTCCTGAAAGGGGGAATATCCCCCTCAGACATCCCCTAGACATGTTTTGTCTATTGCTCAATATGTTTTCCTGGAGTACCTTGCCAAGTTTTTTGATGAAGCATCAAGTAGCAAAAATCTACGCACCAAATCGAGTAATTTGTGTTTTGAAATGCCAACATTTTCTTAATTCCTGAGGGGGCACATCCCCTTAGACACCCCCTACACATGTTTTGTCAAAAATAGTACCAATACAAAGCTTTGGTATAATGCCAAAAAATACCTCTAACACCTCCCCCCTCCTGTACAAAGGCCCAAACCCCAAGTCGTGGAGAGCTCCCCTTACTTTGCTCGCTACTCTCGGATGAGTCAAAAGTTGCCCCCCCCCCTCTTGACCAAACCTGGATCCGCCACCGCTTCATGCAATTTGTATGAATCCGATCATTGGCTTTAACTTGCAACAAGTATTGTAGATACTTTTTTAAATATCAAAAGGGAGGGGATAATATTGTTTGAATCCGATCATTAGCTTTAACTTGCAACAAGTATTGTAGAGACATTTTTAAATATCAAAAGGGGAGGGGGTAATATTGTTTTACCAAAGTCTTTTAAAAATCAAAAAAAAAAGATGGAGGAAAAAATGCGGTGAAATGATCAAAATCATAAATTTGGAAGACAACTTAAGTACAACTACAGTACGATTATCCGATAAAGTGCCACCCAGCAAACATTCATGGGTATTTACAAATTGTTTTTATATTTGTAATCAGAAATGGAATACGGTGTGCAACCTAGCAAATATTTATAATCACTTAACCCTTTGTGATCCTGTGACATTTCTACTTTAAAAATTCGTGTCAGTTATCAAAAAATCAAACTCAAGTGTAGCTCAGAACACATATCCAATGTTTACCTTTCGTAAAAGGAAGTACCTCTTCACATCCACCAAGCTACCAAATAAAACAAGTACTGCACGTTCATGACATTATTCATTTCAATATTTGCTATCATGTCAATATCAGTTTGGTCCCAAGCCGTATAATTGTCTTATTACTCTTTTTGTTTCTGAATAAACTCCAAATGGGCTTAAGGATCGAGTTTAGTACACAAGCAGCTAGAGAATGGAACTACTTGTGATTTTTACAACCACCTTGCTTAATGTTTATCATTAGAATTTTTAAAAGTTATCATCATACGATCTTTTTCAGGGCATAATACAGGGTGTCGCAGAAAAAAATCTTTGCGTGTACTTTTCGTGGGCTTAACGGATAATCTGAAAGTTTGTAAAGGTTGCATTTTATAGCCCATAAATTAAACTTTTACCGTTTGTTTCAAAATATTTGGGTGGATTTTTGACTGGTCCAGTTTCATGGATATTGGCCATAAAGTAGTGGTGTTTCTGAATAGAATAAAAACGGATCACATCTGTCTTATCTTTACATAAAATTTGTTAATTTTTTTAAAGTAAGATAAAAGACAGCATGTACATAATAAATTAATAAAAATTGTTAGAGTTAAATGAGCAGATCAATGATAATACTCAATAGAACTTCATCTAAAGGGAACTTACAAAATCGTGAAATTGGACCAGAAAATTTTACTTCCAAAATTTGACAAAACATAATTTTTGTTGTACACTACCGATTGAAATGAAACAAACGGTGTCTGATAGTTCAATTATTCAAGGACTATAAAATTCTACCTTAACATACTTTCTAACTATCCGTTAAAACCAAGGAAATTACACGCAAAGATTGTGAGGTGTTTGTTTTCTGGGACCCTATATGATTTGTTGAAGCTTCATGAGGTAAACATTTTTTAGTTGAAGAGTTTTCTTTTACATTTATAGATCGATCTAAAGCTCAACAAATAAGAAGAAAGAAGAAACATCAATCTATACCATGTTTAGGAATGAATTGATGCTTGCTATGTCTATATTGTAAAAGTTCATTATTTCCTCTTTCTATACATACCAAAAACTCCTCATAAAACCTAGTATTAGTGGAGATATGGTCAGACAAAGTTGGTCATGAAAAAAAATGTTCATTTGGGCGGCCACAGCCGCCTGCCGCACTGAATGGGGATTGGTAAATACTAACAACACTATTTCTTTAATACAAAATAACACGACGTATATCGTGCATAGATTTATTACAATCTTTTCATAAAACTCTAGATGTCGCAAATTAAGGTGCTCCCTCTTTTCGTAAAACACTATCTCGTTTTTACCCTTTCACCTTTTACCTCTTTCAAGGAAGATAAAATCAGGCAGTGTCTTTAATGTTAAATCAAATTCTATTGCATTTACTATTGTGAAATAGATATCTGGATCATTTTCATGACTTCCTTGATTGACTCCTGCCCTGCAACTCCTATACATAAGTATTCGTGCTTTTCTAAAACTTTAGATAGTTCTTAACAAAATGTTTGTAACACTTTTTTATAACTTTTTTCCAAATACCCGTAACTAAATATAATAATGAAAAAATAAATGCAGTTGATTTATAATGCATTAAGCCTCCTGACTAATTATTCCACGCGGCCTCAGCACACTTTACAGAGCATATACAATCAGTTCTAATGTCTAAAGTCTCGCTGAGGATTTTGTTTTGATGATAAAATGCTAATTATTAATCAATTTTTAATAACGTTAGAGTGGTCAAAACAAAAAGATGATGTCGTTTTGTAGTATCAATAATGCTTAAAACACTAAAAAACTAAAATTGTCATTTTCAAGAAATTCACATTTATTACAATTATGATACTTCTATTTAAAGAATAAATAAAAGTAAAAAAAAACATATTATTAGTATGCGTTTTGGAATCTGAATAGCTCACCGATGTCATAATTGACTCTTAAATAAAAAACAATAAAATATCGGTAGTTTTTCACGCGCTTGAGGTATATTATTTATGCAGTTTCCCAGTATTCTGTTATACATGTAGTTCTAATATTCTTTATTTCAAGGCTTAAATCCAGATCATGTTTACATAAATAAATTTTTAAGATTGCGATATTGTAAATCCATTCTATGTAAAGTGTGATTGTGCTATAATGCTAGAAAATTACAATAGGGGGGGGAGGGTATCAACAAGTTTTAAACTTTACCCAGAGCTATATCAGTAGTTTTACTTAATAGGTGGTGGTTGATGTCATATACCTAGCCGCTTATCACATAAGCTGCATGGAGGAAATTGATACATTTGGCGTATAAGTCCCTTAGCCCAGTAAATCTTAATGACACAATAACCAAAGTTAAGTTGTTTGATAGTTTGATACCATGGTTTAGGGTAAGGTTTCCCTTTCTATTATTACTAAAATTATGGAAATCGGTCAATGAATGACGTGATAAAACATGACCGCCATGAATATGGTGATTTTCATTTAAATATAAAAACCGATTTTTTCAATAGAGAGGATCCCTACAATTATGGTCTATGGACAGTCGATTAAAAGTAAGAGAAATGTTTACATTGGCTATGCAAAGATGCCTTTGGTGTCTCGTAATAAAGTTACTTTCCTGGCTCTATTTCTTCTGAGTCAAGTTTAAATCTTCTTAATACCCCTTGTATATGTTTGGATACATATAGTGTGTGGCAGGTCTTCTCTAATATAGAGGATGTCGAACTGCTATAAGCCAAATTTTGAGTCTTTGAACACAATCTGGATATCAATTTTCCACCATTATTTATATGGGACAAATGTATTCACATAGGCAGGAGGATAAGATACCAGAATATGAGGTTTATTTGTTTAAAAAAATATTCCATTATTATTTTGCAACGTAAGGGCATGGAAGATCACAATTAGAATGAATTTTAACCCTACCCTTAATTCTAACTAGCATTGGCATGATTTATGAAATAATATAAATCAGATACACTATGCTATTGCCGCAAATAAAGAATTGAGAAAATTAAAGAAACCACTGCGTACTATATGTACAAATAGTTTTCTGTGTAGATAACCCGACCTATTAAACCCGTAGGCAAGTTTAGATATAAATAAAAAGCACAGAAATGCATATATTAATATTTTAAATAGTCCATTACCTCACCATTGCAAAGGACGATATTAAAATCAAATCAAAGTACCTACGATGTTTCGTTGAGATGATGTGTGACTGTTCATCTCGAGGCATCTCATCATTTTCACTTTTTGACGTATTAGAGGCCAAATATTCTAGGTCTGTGTGTGAGACTAATAAGAATCTTAAAATTTCAGGATATATTAGTTACTACTTTTTATTGCTGCAAATTTTAAGTATAGAATCAATTGTAAATTTAGTGACAACAAAATTGATTTTCAACCTTTTGTAATGTTGTTGAGCAACATTTTACGAAAAAAATACATTAAAGTTTTTGTATAAAAATGTACCAAAATTAAGTGCATTTCGGATAATTATCTCAATCAGCAAAATTGTGTCCTTGATATTTACTAGTTGTGTTTAGGTCTTATTCCGTGACTGACTTATTCCGTGTAGTTCAATTAGACCCGGGCCTGGTTATGGGAGACATTCAGTCTCATTACACTGGTTCTAAGTACTATACGTCGTGATTAACCTTTACAATTTTAAAGAATGGGTATGATTTAAAAAGGCGTTCTAGGAAAATATTTTTTTCATTAGGATGGCATACAAGTTTTCCGGGCAACTCCTGAACATTTTCATCATGTTGTTTCATTTAAGGGAGGTAGGAGCCTCACAATCCCTAAAAATGGTTTTTTATCATAACTTGAAAACTAATAAAGTAACCTAGATAAATGTATACATTTTTAGAAAGAAAATTTTACAAGGAATCCATATATAGCATCAAAATTAAATTTTATGAACTCACTTTTTAGAAACTCGCCAAAAACGAGTTATTTTGCCAAAATTTTTTGAACAAGCCTAGAAAAAGTATTTTTTGGCAAATATGGTTCAAAATTGGTAAAAACCATCTAAGTCGATAGTTCTAGGGAATGTTTTCTCAAATTTTTGATTAACTTCTTAGTTTTAACAAAAATGGCCAAAAAGTGCAAAAAAATGTCCAAAAATCATGATTTTTTGAAAAAAATGAATTTTTGGCCTATTCGGACCAACATTTTCAAAACTAAGGGATTAAACAAAAATTTGAGAAAACATTCCCTAGAACCATCGATATAGATGACTTATGCCTATTTTTGAACATTTTGGCCGAATAATATTTTTCCTAGGCTTGTTCAAAACATTTTGGCAAAATAACTCGTTTTTGGTAAGTTACAAAAAAGCGAGTTCTTAAATCAAGAATCTGATGCTATAAATAGATTCCTTGAGAAATTCCCTTTCTAAAAATGTATACTTTTATACAGTTTACTTCATTAGTTTTCAAGTTATGATCAAAATAAAT
>JXSR01S064557.1:97644-112011 GCA_000969725.1 Ophiothrix spiculata
GCAGAAAACCCGCTGGATAGATGGCATTAGAGAATATACTGGCCTATCTGTCAATGCAGCCTACCGTTATGCTCAAGATCGGCACAGTTGGAACAACATCATCAAAAGGGTCACAACGGGTCAGTCATGACTCATGGGACGACGACGACGACGACCATAAAACATGTAATTATGTAATCTTCATAAAACTAAAGGACAAAGACAAAATGGAACACACCGAGCTATAAAGTGGTAAGTGCAACCCCCAATGGTGACAGTTGTATGATATTTAGATGACACAATCACTACAATCACAATTATAATTATATGAAAAGAGAGGATGAAGAATCACCTGCAAAATAAATTAAATATATACGTGGTAATTCCATTGTAAAAACAGCCATAGCAAGTTTACTTTTGCTACAAAAGTATTTGAAAACCGTAAGACTGCACAGAGGCTATATCCAGTATGGCTCCTAATGCTTTCGAGATGCTTTCCCTAATCATCCCCCACCACCGTCCTCAAATTGTGCAAAAATAATGTGAAGTTTATAAGAGTCTTAGAATGCATCGAGAGTGCATCATGAAACATTTGGGAGCATAGTGGACATTAGTTACATAGCCATAACCTGACACATTAAGCATACAGGTGAGTATTGATGTAAAAAAATGTTTTCAAAAGGTCATGATCCATCTTGCGTAAAGAACAATGTATAAACCACAAATTAAACAATGTTTTTCGAAGTTTGACGTCGTACTAAGCTTCAAAACTAATATTTAAAAGCTTTGTAAGTTTAGAGAGATTTTTGGTTTGAAAGAGTAGTTTAATTTCAATTTATTTCTTTGGCTTGAGAACCAAATGAGGGATTAAACAAATGGATATTGGATCAACTGGGGATCAAACGAAACGATATTAGACCAAATGATACAGGATTGGACCAGTGAGTATTAGAAATAGGTAGTGGAAGAACAATTAGATTAGCCGAAATGATTATTGTCACCCTTTCATTATTATTTTTCAGGTGTTTTTTTTTCTAAAGAAGTGGAATTAAACATTTGATTTTTGATCCCATAGAGAGTTAGTTAGATATGAGTTAATAACTTTAAATTCACAATCATTTAGCGAATAATTTTCATACTTTAATAGTTTGTGTTCTGAATATTATTCTGTAGCTTTGATTTACACACACACATTGCCTGACAAGTAGAGTAATTACCCTCCCTTGTGTATAAGTGACTTAACAGTAGCCCTGAAGAAATAAGGCAAACATCGAACGACGTAGTATAAACGACATCTAAGGAGAGTTATGAAATAGAGTAACCTTTTTTTCATTTTTACCATGCTACAGGCCTATTATAATAGCAGTCTTTTTCAATTGTAGGCTAAGTTTCATAATTTAAAACTATCCTTATTTACCGATTTTTTCAAGTACAAACCAAAGGATGATAAAATGTTTATTTTTACATAATCACGGACTGTGATCCTCATATATGCCCCATTGAAATTACATCAAATACAGATTTCAAAATGTCTGAATTGGAGTGTCACATATGCTAACACATATGTGATGACTCACACCGAAAAGGGGGACTTTGCGACGATCTGCAGATTGAGACATCAGGCTTTGAAGTTGAGAAGTGGTAAAATTTTCGTCCGGGGGGTGAATTTAAGATTTTGTAATATTATGAATCTTCAAAGTTTTAAAAATCTTCCTACCAAGCCGTTTTCTATAAAATTGAGAAAAAAGATGATTTTATGACAATTTTCTAACACCGTGTCAATCTACTTTTCGCAATTTTAATGATCGGAAGAAAAAACATCCTCGAAAACAGGCCGTTTTCTCAGCTAAAATTTCGGTCAATTTATTAACATTTTCAAAGTAGACAATTTGTGGCAAATAAAAGTAACATTTGCTTGCGTTATAATTGGAGTACTCTTTATCATATGGAAGCTTAGTCTGCCATTATGTTATGAGCTGAATGTCACCTTTCTGGAACGTTTTGGGTACAAGTAGTACAAATAGTACAAACGTTCTTGTATTATGTTTAAAATTTTCTGAAAGATAAAGTTAAAAGTAGGTCAGGGGTTTTATTATTAGTCAGAGGAGATTTCTAAAGATACATGTAGGTTTACATTGGGAAAACTTAAAAACGTTTTGCTCGATCTGGTTTCTGTTAATTGACTCCACTGAGGAAACAATACCGCTAATATCGCGCACACTTATTGACATCCTATTGCATCACTGTTTGAAAGAAAATCCAATTTCATTTTAGTGTTTTACTAAAATGGAATATGTTTCAAATTATATTTTTTAATTTGAATTTGCTAAGTAAATAAATCATATCTTTGCCGTTAACAGCACTATTTAATGCGCAAAGCTCATAGAATTAGCTGTTATATACTGCACAGAATTCTAAATTAGTATGATTTGCTAAAATTTTGCCCAAAGCGATGTTTAAAAGTGCACAAAAATAGGTAAATGGAACAGGAAAATGCAGTTTGATATCTCCACTGATTTGATTGATTCATTAATAAAATGTCGGTTAATTGTTTGATGTATCAAATTACATGTATATAGCTAATTGATTTATGTTTTGATGGTTGTAATATAAAAAGTAGTACAAAAACCTGTACGTAAGTCTGAAGAAATAATATAGGCCAGGTCCAGACTTCTTTATCTATTAGAATATTTTGCTTAGAATATTCTTTGCTGACGACAGAATTACCTAGGTCATCGAATAAAACACACAGTTTAATTCGATGACCTACGTCATTTTGTCGTCAACAAAGAATATTCTGAGCAAAATGATATTCTATAGGATAGTGGAGTCTGGACCGGGCAATATATACTACTAGAAGTTTAGCAACGCATTAAAAAGAACTAAAAAAGAAAAACCCTGACCGGACAAAATGTTTAGTTTAGGAAATACCGTATACTAGAAAAATGCCAATCCGTGACAGTTAGATCTTGATTTACTTCAAGTACATGGAATAGCAATAAAGATTTAAGGTGTACCCAATGTACAAGCACTTTATCTTATAAAATAACTAATTGAGAAAAGGATATTCATTACATGAATAATTAAATGTTAATTGCATAGTTATGTTTTAGCAAAACAGGTATAGTAGATTATACGTATATAATGTAGATGTACGTATTCTTTTATAACGATATGCAGTAATATTTCAAACAATCGAAACAGATTGGGGTACCATTGTAATCCTTTTATTACAAATTTAATGGATGAAATCATCTGATCCATTCCATTTGCTGGTAATTTAACTAATACTGCAAACAATTATTTTGAACCTGATAGATTATATGTGACCTGGTTTCCCAGAAGACAATCCTTTACTGTTACAGAATTCTTGACTCGGATTACCTAGGATTAAATGATACAAGTAAGATTATGTGCATGTACATGACACAGACAATGTTACTATAACAGATTACTTTGAACCTAAATGTGGGACGAGAGGATACGTGTAACAGACACAAACTTTCATTTAGGAATTCTCTAAATACCAGTCTTTAGAATAGCTCTTAAAATACTAACAAAATTGATTCTGGATTGTCCTCTCTGATTGAATTGTTCAACAAAAGCCTTCAAGATGGGATTTTTGGAAAACTGCTTCCCAAAATCAAAAAACCCATCAGCAAATACGCAGAATATATTTAGTAAATACCCATTAGCACTAAGTGAGTCTCGTGGCCGACGGTGTTGGCATCAAACTCTATATTAGAAGATCACGGGTACGAGTCCCGTCATATTCGTTTTGTAAATTTCTATATTTTTTTCTGCCGTGGCGTGTTAATTTTCTTCAATAATTCACTGTTACGAATTAAATTCTCGAATTGTTGACACAATTTATATAGAATAACCAAAAAGGTTACTTTTCAGTCAAAAAAATCACATGTCAGATTCATTAATTTTCACATGAAATGCAAAATATTTCAACACAGCGAGGGCCGAGCCATTCAAAGCGCAAGGTCTGAGCTCCATGCACGCTGCTGGCATCAATCGAAATCTTGGTGCCAGGTTATCGTAATACAAATCGCAGGCAAGTATGAAGAGCCGATATTAGGTTCCTTTCATACACCACATCAGCGTATTTATTTCTCCTTGTTTTGTCTTCACTTTTAAAGTCTTATAGGCAAAATATATATTTCAAATTTCATCAATTTGAGTTTTCATATTGTTACTAACAGAATCGACTAAACTGACGTCTTTTTATCTTCTAAAACAAAATTGATGTAAGGGTTAAAATTCGTTTGTTTAAAACGGCTCCATATCGTTGATTTTTATAGAATAATTTTTACCAATAGCAAAAAAATTCACTTACATTATTAAGGAAAAACTTCAAATTTTCATACCCACGTTCCCAATTTGCATTTGCTTTCTCCTTTTTCAGACAATAAGGCTTCAAAGTCAGCTTTATTGGCAGTTCACGATAATAAAAAAATCTCGCAACCAAAATTTTGTAATATCGATCGTCAGATCGAAATATTACATTGCTCATTACAAGCTCATTTGCAGAGGCCCTCAGTAGTACTCACTGCACGCGTGAATCTAAACATGATTATTTAAAACACCATTACGCCTTGATCTCGAAACATTAATAATTATACATAATTATTATGAAAATATTAAATATATTGATATGACATGAAATTTCTTTTTTCTTAATTAAGTGTAAATTGGAATATTAGCCAAAAAGCTTTAGTTCTAATACGTATCTATTAACTGATATCACTGATTAAATTATTATGGACTTGATTGATTTAATATTATTTATAAATCAATATCCGACATTATAGCGGTCTATTTTGCGCGTATTTGCAATCAAATTAATTAAAAACGTGCCGTTTGAGTATTTTGTCCTAACTAAGTAAAGTTATGAGTATAAAAACAGACAATAAATTGCTGTTGAGGTTTAAGAATGATAATAAACAAACATTCATTTGTTGTTGTAACCTATTATTATTTGTTTCAAATCTCATACAATCCATTCCTATCTAACATCGATATATAGAGGCTTGAAGCTTGAGAGCTATATTATGTCTTATTTGGTGAAATAAAACTGAACTGAACTGAACTGAACAGAACTGATTTACCGTGTTCTAATAAGTACACACACTTATCAAAAGTATTGCAACATTGGTGAAATACAATTTTGACGCCGAATTCAAATGATATCTTTATGAAGTTATTTTCATGTTTTCTATTCTTGCGATTGATTTGCACTTATTTCAATAACTAGGGAGGTAGTCAAACAATTTAATGATGGCAGCTGCTCGCCTTCAGAGTGCCATGCACAGTTAGCAGTCTCTGAGACCTGATATCTGCCTAGGAGCGCTTCGTAAAATAAAACAATACCTGTGTTTTGAAAGGTCTGTTTTATGTTGGATTTGCACAATGCGCATGTGCATTTTGATTAATGCTGTTTACTCCTTGGTGGAGAAACTTATTAATAAAAGCCTGTGCGCTACAGAGTGTGACACTAAAATCAGGAACGATGAACAGTTATTAACGCAGCCGGGGCATGTTCTTGAAGTATTTTTCCAGTGTTTTGCAAAGAATGTCGATATATCAGATGTTATCGTTGATTCTGACAATTTCCATCTTCGATTATCAAAAGTCAAGCTGAACCCATGCTCCTCATTGATTATGGTGCCAACCCAAAGTCCCTGTTCAGTTCCTCATTCTGATCCCCGTCCCAACTCTTCGCTGTCTGTTTGCAAGTGCAATCAATTGTTTTATTTCTTTATTCTACACATAGGACTCAATAATCCTTAAATACTTCCCAGAAAAAAATCATCATACGTTGTTTACCTCTACTATCATGGCTTTACTGAAGGACCAACGGTGCTAATGCAAGAGAGTGTTTATGCAAAACGATTAAAATTGTATTCCCTACGTGTAATTTTCAAAGATGGCTTCTTATACGCGATTCATTGGCAGCACTAGAGTCCCTTGGACGTCTATAAATTATGAAAATCATTTGGTAGCAACAACCGAAACGCAGACCTGCATAACAAACGAAGAATCCTTTGTCCCCTAAGGCTACAAAGTGTCTATGGCCGTTATTCATTAGCTCTCGTAATGTCACCATTTTGAAAGGAACAAAAACTGCTTTTGGAGCAAAATAAGCTAAGGACTCTATTTAAAAGCATGATACAATAAACAACGAAAACATTGCTTGGTTAAAGGAAATAGGATAAACTTAACCATCAACAGCTGTAGTCTCAAACACAAGGATTTACCATATGTTGCAATAATTTTTACAAGTAAGTGTAAATTATATACATAATATAATCGTACTAGTATCCTTTCATGCAACAAACAATCAAACTCCTGTTACGAAATCCATAGCATATACCTTGTATTCTACAACATAATGAACAGGTAGTCTTGTATTGTGTAAGAGACTAGTAATGATTAATTAGGATTGATTAAGACTAAATCACTGCTTATTAATATTATTGTACATGAATCGTTCATGATTTTGGTATTTTTATTGGCGAATTTTGTTGTCACCAGGTGGACAAACATTGAAAATAAGTTCATTTGAATATTAAGTAAGATTTGTTATGGTTGAGATTCGAAAAATTTGGGCTAATTTACTTCCCCGTATGGTCATATTGGTTTACATGCATTAATGGCTTGCTTGTTGCATACTTTTAAGTTTATAGAGTATAGGTAATCCATGTCACAAATTTGTAACAAGTAACAACAAAGAAACACCTATCTGGAAATCAGGCCACATTTAATTGTATCAAAGTATAAGAAAAAGAGTTTCATGTGATTTATGTGAATTTATGTACATTTTACGATGGATACTCCAAAAGTTCGCAGACTGAAGTAGTAAAATATAAACTATAGTTGTTTTATTAACGTGTTATGTAGTTCAACTTGATTGATTTGTGAAAAGTTTTCTAATTTCATGTTACAAAAAATCATTAATCGCTGGTGAAGGTTTTTAAAGTTCTGAATTCAAAAACAATATAACGATAGTGAGATCTCCTACTTGCTATGTTACAACGTAACAGCTATTTTGTTACTGAATGAAGAAGACTGCTTTCTATTAATGTTAATACCTTGTCTGTGTTGAGTTTTGGGAGGGACATTCTGATGTGGCTGCGTATGTCAGTGAACGACGGTCTCGATTAGATTATAATGTGTGAACGGACCTTAAGATACACATGTTTTTATAGAATTAATGATGTCATGTTTAAAATGTCCTATACGCAATGGTATTATAAATAGGGTAGATAACTAAACAGTGACTGTAAATTGTTTATTCTAAAACTACTTGATGCTGCTTGTGACTTCCTTTACTCCTACTCGGTGCACTTGAACTTCAAGTCTGTATCTTAGAATATATTTCAACTTTATTTTATTAATGCATCATCTAGTATTACCTTTGTTTAATATACTTACACTTTATTTCTTGTATTATTCATGATAAGACAAGAGCGTTTATATCCAATGACGTATAATTTGTTGTCGGTTGTTTCAGTAAATTGTATTAGCAGGATAATTGAGTAAAACAATTACGTCACATTAAGTTTGATACCTTAGATACCGTATTAGACCGGTAACCATCACCCTTGTCAAAAAAACCAAAAAAAAAACCCAAACAAACAAACAAACAAACAAAATGAGGACACATTATAACCAGCACTTTTATTGAATGAATTTGAACAATCTTACATATGTGTGGTGCTCTGGCATAATGAGCGGAAAGTCGCGATTTTCAAAACTAAGTTTATGTCGTATTATAATTCTCTATCATCTCAGCTTTCCAATGATATATAATATGTCATACTTTCTTTCTACAATTTTCATTTAGAATCGAAATACAAGACAATCCACTCAAAATCTGGAAGTAAAAAATTGTCGCAAATCGATTCTAAAGTTACTGATTACTATAGTGTATAATAGCAAAACGTGATCAATTACCCGTGAATAATTGCACTTCCCGGCATAATTGACCTTCAAAACGCGAAGTATAGATTAACACTTATGTACTAATGGGTTTTATGTCAAAAAACGAAATTTGATCTTTTCACCATATTTTTACTTTAGCAGCCATTTATTCAAAAACTTCAATCGCGACTTTCCGCTCATTTTGCCAGAGCACCACTCATATACAGGATGTTCAAAAATTAACTACACATTTTTAAATTTTGCCGAAACGCCGGTGGGAAATCGGTTTAACACAGGGGAATGATTGCAATGCCCGGTCGGTTACCGGTGGTTATGTGACTATAAGTGAAGACATCGTATAAAAGCCGCAAGGTTTTAACTCAGAATTAAATTCTTGCGGCATGCTTCCGGTGTCTCTACGGCCGGTGTCTGCTGCATAATTCGACCCGGTATGACGCCGTACCACGTCGGGATACCCTGGTCACATAACCTTGCGGCGAAGTTACGATGGGTTTACGGCGTCATACCTGGTAGAATAAAGCGGACACCCATCGGACACAGGCCAGCGACTGACCGGTGTCCGGATGGTGTCCTTTAGCCTCAGAGAAGGCGGAAGCATGTCGCAAGAATTTAATCTGAGTTAAAACCTTGCAGCTTGTATACGATGTCTTCAGTTATGGTCTAATAACGACTGGTATCCGACCGCTGGCCGGCCGGGCATCGCAAGAGTTCGCAAGCATTCATCGGTGTCATACCACAACTAGTTTCAACAATGTTCAAAGGTCAAAATCTTTATGACAAGTTCCGTACGTTGTGAAAACGTTGGTGAATAACAATAATGATTAATTTGTTGTTTATGCGTAACACCATATTTTCATGGGTTAACAATAACAAATAGACCAAAGATATTGGATCAGGTTAATTATCGAGATAATGCATATTTGATTACCATGTATACCAAAAATGCAGCAAAATGGTCATAGTAAAAACTTGAGAGTGTAACTTGTGTCTCAAGTATTGCCATACTTCTAACTATTGCTAAGACATATACATAACTCAACAAATATAGCTAAATATCTCATGCAGGCATACAATCCTTATGAATTGTATATAATTTTAACCACCCAGTTCTATTTTCTTATTGAGAGCCATATGTTTAGCATTGTAAATTCATACCTGTTTTGTTTTATGTTTGTAGCTGTTAAGAAAAAAATAGGTGTATGAAGAAAGTAAAATCAACACATATTTTTTCAGTTTACACCCTGTATGATTTTCACACACCCTGTATAATGACAGTATCATTTGTATAATTTGTGTCTTAAAATGTACATATTTATCCTATGTTGAGAAATATTCAAATTTATGAAGTTTGTCGCATTTAGTGGCATGTTACACTTTTTTCTGACCAATTCATGATTTATAATCATATATGTATCTTGTTTAAATTTGTGAAGCCCATATAAATGATTTTAGTGAGCAATATTTTGTTATAATTAACAATTAACTACAGACAAATGATTAGTATTAAAGCAGGTCTTCCAGACTTCGTGCCATTTGCCTGACTACGCAATTATTTAAATTTTCTCGAATAATCTACGCTTGCCACGGTGGCGGCTAATGGTGCGTTTACACTGACGATTTGTTTCGATGGTAACGTATTGTCAACTAAAAAGTTGTAACTGAAAACGACTGATAGTAACGATAGTGTGCGTAGCTAGCAGCGTGTGTGAGCGTTATCTGACTTTAACTAACGATGACTGGCGTAAAATTCTAAACTGCAATACGCAGGTCTACGTTGCTTGTCATTACCCCCAATTCGTTACAGTGTATTGTATTGTAAGAGTTGTATTTTGTCAAATAAAGTAAGGTAAGTCGACATTGATGCTGAAAATAGAAAAAAACCTGTGATGGATTAAGTTGATATCGGTAACCACCGGGCAGAATTCAAGTGGATTGCATAAATAATCATCAATAATTGTCTAAAATAAAGCGTGACAGTCAGATTGAAGCATATTTGGAGCCACTATCCTCGCTAGATTTAATGGTACTGCGCAGTAGTGTGAAAAACGTGATTGTAATTTTAAAAGTCACAAATAACAGCAGTGATGAAGTTGTGGAAATAGAACTCATTTTATCATAGCTCAATATTAGGCTGTGTGTATAACTATATGTTTACGTTAGGCAATAAAATACAATATATGAAATAGTTTTAAACTAATACATAAGTCACCAGTCAATAGATATTTCTAAATCTCTTTATCATTGTTTATGTCAAAACGCACAGTTTTCTCCGTAGTTTCCTTACGAATAATGATTCAGTATAAAATAAATAAGCAATTATTGCGATAAAATGCCTTCGGTATATTAAGGTCAATGAGACTGTTGACTACTTACATTTGTGCCCATTTGGAATCAATTTGCACTTGCTTCTTTGGCATTAGAAAAAAGTCGCTGTTGATGAAGATATTGAAATCTAATGGGTTCACTTTAACTGGCGGCATAAAATTTAGTCAGAGTGCATGATATATCATTGCTCAAGGATGATACGCTTTGCAACTACCGAATATGAAACATTTGTATACTAGATTATAATTAAACGGACTCTTCTGTTATAAAATTTTTCACGATTACAAAATATAAGGCAAATCTGATGAATTCAATAAAAATATAAAATAATACAATACAGCGGGTCTCAATAAAAATTGTGGAAGTTGGAAAGCACCCTCTGTGGAAAAACAAAATGCTAGTTTGATAAAACGGAATATCATTGTTAAGGAAAAACAGACCATTTTAATCAAGAAAATATGAAGTTTATCTTTGTTATTGAAATTAACTGACATATGTGCGGATATGAAGTATCAGGGAACAGCCTCTTGTTTCCCCCACCTATACTAAAAAGACTACAATCTGAGGGTATGTTACGGAGTTGTAATGTCATCAATCACGATGATAAATAATTCTGCATAATAACAATTTCCACGATCTCCAGTTCTTTTACACAATCAATATGTAAAATGCTGTTTTTCGTTACAAATTAGGTAATTTCACGTAGTAACATTTACATTTTTTTATGTTTCACTTAAACAAACGATAAACATAATTTCAAAATAAACTAATGCTCTCCTTGATTTTCATGCATGGCTTTCTTTCTTGATTAAAGTGTCACAATTGTGATTGTTTACTTTTATAATTAAGCATATCTCGAGATTCAAATAAGCAAATTGATCAGAATAAAAGGCATTTGAAAGCTTGGAGATTTTCTATTACAATGATGTACCATTATTTTTTATTACTTTGTTACGCCACGGAGGGCGCTTTTCAACTTACATATTTTTATTGGGACATGCACACTGTATATGATCCAAAATTTCCAAATAGAGGTATACAATTTTACCGCTTAGTTAAGTTGCAATGTATAAACGTGATTTTGATTTTGAAATTCGTAAAAAAATATGTATGCAACAGCAACGTGTTCAAAAAATGTAAAAGGATACGGGGTTGTTGATTCTCGAAAGGACACCTTAATGCTCACAACCCGTGCTTTTGGCAAATTGTTTTTCTCCTGATTTTCATTCTGAAGTATTGATATATACGCCTACATATGGTCTGATAAGTGGACTAAGTACCCCCCCCCCCTTATGTGATATGGATTGCCCAGTATGCCTGAAGATATAAGCAAACATCAAAGTAACTAGTGTTAACACTGGTGCTTACTGTATACCTGTACGATTTTAAATGCTTATTTCATTTAGAATTTCAAAAAATTAACGATATTCTTTCAATTCAAACACAGGCTTTTAATTTCATTCAAAAAGATATATTTTAAAATAGCATTGTTTTTTTCATTTATGTCACGTGTTTTAACTTAAGAGAAAGGAGTTTTCATTCGAAGTGAAACTAGTCAATCTTAATCGCATCGCACTAAATATATTTTACCCGACTGATTAATCAGTCTCGTCAAACACACAATTATGTTGTGAACTGAGCCTCACTAACATCCACATAAATATAGCACCTAAAAATGGGAGTGAGTCAATGATGTTGGAAATTAAGACAGGCAGATCTGTGTTTGAATTGACCTAAAAGGATAAAGATAAATAGAGCCATTTAGGATTTGTAAGAAAAAGTAATAATTCAATTTCGGTACAAATCCAAATCAACACATCAAGAGATACTAAATAATTGACTGTGTTGCTGCTGTGTGACGTGTTAGAATTTATATGGATTTAAATTACTACACTTACACATATTACCATGAGTGAAATGTTAATCTTACTGAGTACGACAATGTTCTTAAATGAAGTTATTTGTTCTTCCATTCTTATGTCATTGATTGTTCTTGTAATCTACTGAGATTATAAAATCGTGCTCAAGCAATAGAATCACGCATTATGTCGTGATTTGTCGTTTAATAGCGCTGCAAATATTGGTCTTGATTTTTTTCCTTGACGCCAATTTGAAAATAGCACATAAGACTTCTCTGGAGATTTGTCTAGCCACCGTAACCTTTTCTACCTGATGGATATAACAATTATTTTAATTAAGTTACGAGCAAGTCAACTTTGTTATATACATCTTACGTAAAGTTTATTCATGTTAATGTACAGTGTGTAAGAAAAAGTCAATCTCTTGAAGGAAATGAAAGGTGAAAGAAAATTTCAAATCTTAAGGTTTGAAAAGAGGTTTTCCTTAAGAAAAACAGGAAGTGCCCTTCTATTATAGGTTGAAGATATAATCGCCGACAGTCAACTATTGTGTTTCCTGTATTCACGCTTATATTGAAGAGTATGCAAACCCAATACAAAATGACACTGGGCATTTAATTGATATAAATGATAGACGGAAAACCTTTTACGGGCAGCTAAAAGCATTGAACGAGGACTTTTCTCATAACACGCGATCCCTGTTGGTGTTTCGATTATCAAATTAGTGAAATTGACTTTTAACCTTTCAAATTTTGTTAGAAGAAATTTCACTTAGCTTATATGCATTTCATATAAGGCACTGTTAGATGTTAGATTCACTTTAAAATATAACAGTCACGTAATATTAAAAATCAAAATTGAAATATAATGTTTTTATACAAGTAGAACTCCTGGTCTTAAAAATTGAAAAGCTAATAAAAATATCATAAAAGGTGTTCAAAAAATCCTCTACACTTGAAAACAGATAAACATGAACGCTAAAAATCACAATGCAAAATCAAATATACATTTAAAAACTAGAAGAGTAAGCATTTTTACCCATGCATGTAGTGCAAATTGTTTTCTAATATAACATGAAAACTAAAAAAATCAAATATAAATTTAAAAACTGGACGCCTAGGCAATTTTAATACAATTAAGATAATTTTTAATACTAATCTGAACATTTATGTCAAATATTATTTATTTAAACTATCAGTTGAATATGTTCCGTCATTAGGCACAAAGTCCTTGTAGTACTAAAAAATCCTACGTTGTAAATGTGATGTCTAAGTGACAACATAATGTGTCAAATTTCCCCTACCTTTCTACATTATTCAAGCGGCTAATGGCGTCAATTGGAATTTTAGGCGTTAGCTTCAGTCGTGTTGAACATAAGTCAGATTGATTCTACAGCTACAAAAGAGTATTATAAACGAGTCTTTGGTGACGAATATGCAACCCACTCTGAACTGTGTGTATAGTGTGTAATGATTGCATTACATAATCACTTCTACAGCGAACAATAGGGTAATCTAAAGAGGTAAGTCACCTAGACTTTAATCTGCACCTTTTTGTCAATTTACGTCCGATATACAGGTCAATAACGAGCGAAGGGTACACTGGGGTAATTTGGGACATGAGGTAAAATGGAACACTGAACTTTGATCGCTGATTTCACTAAATATAGTGGTGATGATTTGATTCTATTGTTGGAAATGGATTCTTCCATATGTTGTCAACAGCTTAGAACATAGAACTGCCTATCGACTTATTACTGCATCGCTGCAACAGTCTAGAGAAAATAAAACACCACACCGAAAATTGATTTTTAACATATGCTTCTAAGCATTTTTCCATTGACATGCTGTGTTAAGTGAAATGGGGCAAAATGGGACTCATGTAAAATTAAATTTGGGCAAAACTTGGGGCAAAATGGGACAGTAGGACCCATAACCAAGGGTTGTTTCCACAACGAATACCATTACTTCTTATTTGATGATAGTACAATCTTTGAATTCTACATAGTCAATATTTTCTATACCGGGAAATTATTTGAGAAAAACATTAAAATTGATTTAACGTGAAGGACATAAAAGTGTCCCATTTTGCCCCTTAAGTCCCATTTTACCCCACATTAATGCTAAATGTTTTTAAAATTAGTAATTTTTTTGAAGAATATGAGTTTAAAGGTGCAATTCATGATTTTGATGTGGCCTCTTTTCTAGCTAAATAAAAAGAAGAGTACAACATAAATATATACTGAAAATTT
>JXSR01S064557.1:174361-198037 GCA_000969725.1 Ophiothrix spiculata
CTGAATCTCTGTGCAAAAAATGGAAGATTTGTCATCCGTGTATTAAGATGGCCCCTATTTGTTGATAAGGGACCTAACTACGTGAACCCCAACGGATTTAGAGTAATATAATTATGTTTAATTTTGTGACATCGCTTTTGTAATTTATTTGATCAATGTAAAAATCTGGCGGGCTATTTTGAAGCAGTTAATATGCTAACGTGCATGACGTTCCTTGTGCTGCTCTCCTGAATGGTCTGAATATTTTATAGCATTCCCGCAAAGATGGCCGCTAATCCAAAACACGGATAACCTCTATTACGATACACGTAAAAATGTATCCCTAAGTTTGCGTTGTGAAATCTCTCAGCCTAAATCAAGTAAATCGTGTCCTCAGCCGCCTTTAAATTATGATAATATTGATAGCACATAAAACTTGTTATTTAAGCTTACGCTTGTAACAAAACTTATAACATACTGGCAGTAAAACTAGAAATGTGTGAAGACCATTGCTGTGATAATGAATGAAAATGAATATTGAATATACTTAAAATGAATATTGGGATTTATTTTCTCAATTCTTATTGGCATCACATTTCGCTCACTAATGCTTGTTGAGAGGGGAGAGCTAAAGCAAAAAGGGGGGTCCCAAGGGAGGCTGGGGAGGGGATTGGCATGCTGAAAAATATTTACCCCTGAAAATTGAGCCTGTTTGATTTTTTGTGGGGTTTACGCTTATTTTTCTCAAAAAAGTGGGCCCTCACAAATATTTGAAGCACAAAAAAGGGGCCCTTATATTTGTTTCTGTCTTTTCTTTTCTTTTTACCTCAGCCCTACCCCAACACCTAATAAGAGTTTGTGAACGGTCCCTTTCCTGGTAGAAATCGAGTTCAATTCTAGTAATTCTAGTACACGATCGGAATGTGCATATTTGGAACATCATTCGAGTACACTTTAAGTACAATTCTAATACAAATTATTGTTTAAAAATACAAACAATTTGTACTAGAAATGTACTTAAAGTATACTCGAATGATGTTCCAAATGTGCACATTCCAATCTTGTACTAGAACTGTACTCGATTTTCTCCAGGGTTAGCATGGCTTGGCAGTCCAAAACCGGAAAGTTTCAAGTTTAATGATTTTTGATTATTAAAATTAACAGAGTGGAAATTAACATAACCATATGAGTTCAATAGATTTTCAAAGAGGTTATTTTTGAGGGTAGGTAAATGTGCTTCTTGTTACTTCCATTTGCTAAAAAACTAGAAAATAGAATAAAAGAACACCGTAGAAATTATTATTTACCTAATTTCTTTTAAACTGTTACATAGTTGCAGCAAAGAAATGGCTTTTCAGCTTTCTGTGTTTATTCAAACACTCAGTTAAGCCTAGTGTCGCTTTTAATTTGGTTTGGATATACGTTAATGAATACAGGAAACACTTCAATTTATAGTCGATGCCGATTCCATTAAATGTATCTGGTATGGTACGGATGATAAGAGAATATATGTGACCCGTCATATCGAAAGGTACCTTAAGGGTCCCAAAATCAAAAATCAATTTTCATGGTCTCATCTGAAAGCTGAGATTTCAAGCTTTAAAATGACACCTTACTTTTTGATGTTCGGTTGCAAAGTTACATTCAAATTGGCGAAAAGCATCGGGCTGATTCGGAAAACTATAGTTCTGAGAAAATCGAGTTTAAATTTTTGTATTAAGGAAAACTTTAATGGAGAGAGGGTTTTCATCTTGGTTTGTAATATATTTTTCTTTTGTTTTTGATGTTGGGACCTGATTAATATGATAGAGTACACTTCAAAGGTAACGTTTCTGATGAAATTAGAAAATTGACCTTGGACGTGATTTTTGACTATATGCTTAGCTTCAGTGGCCCGTAGGCCTATCTCGTTATTTACTATGCCGACCTTAATGTAATGTACCTTTTGATATGACGGGTCACATATTGTACTTCGCCACTTCCTGTGACTTGACCTTTACAGTTTTAATACCAAAAATAGGTTAACCCTTGTAACCATTCCGATTTGAATAAAACATTTGCATGATGTATGGACCTGAAACTTGCAAGAATTATTAGAATCACCGTTTTCTTTATGTATAAGAAATTCCGACATTGAGAACTGTTATAACAACATTTCAGAAAGGTGATATTTTCCCCCAACTTCAATTTATTCTGGCCGGCAGTACTTTGTTATGTCATAATTACGTTACACTTTGACTGATTTTCATGATCTTGGTATCAATGTAAAGAAGGGATCCATTCTAGTACCAATCAACTAAACTTTTGGCGTGTCAATTGCAGTACCTCCTTCAGGAAGACGTATTACAGGACGTAAGCAAGAATTTGATCAAGGATTTGTTTGTGCTTCTTGTCAACCCGGCTTTTCAACATCACCTTGAAATCAGTTTGATAAAAATAAAGATTTACCTTTTTTCTATAGATTGCTTACATAAGTATTCCACTCGTACCAACGACTTATTTGAACTTAAACTTTAGTCATTATTGACTCCTCAGTACCAGACATAATATGCATTTCATGTCAATACATCCTCGAAGAAAATATACTGATATACATCTTCCCGTTGATTTTATTTTCTTATCAAAAATATAGATTCGTAGGAAAAGGTATACTTTAGGTCCCATCAAAAACTATACCCTAACCCTAACCCTAAACCCTAACCCTTACCCTAAAACTAACCCTAACCCTAACCCTACACCCTAACCCTAACCCTAAACACTAACCCTAAAATTCTGGATGGGACCTAAAGTACACTTGGTCCGATTCGTATTTTGCTTGCAATGTAGTCGAATTTGCATCCCACACTGTTATGTTTCTTCGTACCTTCGATTTGCCTTGATCTCTTACTTAAATCCACTTTCCTATTTGATTTGCTGTTTAGTGGTGTCGCTAAGTGTCTTGAATACTATACTGTATGACGCCTTGGGGTTTAATTCAAAAAGAATTACTTTTGCAATATTGCGAAGAATAAATAATAATTATAAAGTATATAATTCTTAACAACCATTTTGATCCCCGAGAGCTTTTAATTAGTGATTTTTTTTATCAAAGTATTAATCAACATTTGTGTTGATGTGTTTGTAATCAAAATAAATATATCGAATGCTTAAGTCTTCCTGAATTATTGGAATTTGCCAGTACTTTCTGTTTGGACGTGAAAATATACTGACATACATCTTGCCATTGATTTTATTTTCTTGTCAAAAATATAGATTCGTATTTTGTTTGCAATGTAGCCGAATTTGCATCCCACACTGCTATGTTTCTTCGTACCTTCGATTTGCCTTGAACTGATCTGTAAGTTAAATCCACATTCATATTTGATTTGCTGTTCAGTGGTGTCGCTAAGTGTCTCGAATACTAAACTGTATGACGCCTTGGGGTTAAATTCAACTGGCAAATTTGTACTTTTGATATTTACAAATAGGTCAACTCTGATGTGCATCTTTTGTAAGTTAGATGGCATACGGTATTTAGTTTAATATGTAAGGGTGATCTTGGTGTAGGTAGAAAATTGAGTTTAAATGCATAAGATTTACTATCGTGTATGATGAATTTGAATGTTATAACATATGAACATGATAAATAATTTTCATTTAAGTAGTACCTCAGTAGATGAGTCAACCCATCAATATTAAATTAAATATGCTTTGAACTTCACCTTGAATAATAACACTTTTACTTGTGCCACATCATAAAGGACGGTCTTTTCAATAAACTTATTTTAGTAACAAGATTGCTAAAAAGAATTACTTTTGCAATATTGCGAAGAATAAATAATAATTATAAAGTATATAATTCTTATCAACCATTTTGATCCCCGAGAGCTTTTAATTAGTGATTTTTTTTTATCAAAGTATTAATCAACATTTGTGTAGATGTGTTTGTAATCAAAATAAATATATCGAATGCTTAAGTCTTCCTGAATTGTTGGAATTTGCCAGTACTTTCTGTTTGGGACTTTTCTCTTTATTTCTTTATTTTTTGTGACGTGAGCGTAATTATGGACCTAAGAGACAACCTAAGAGACAAAGCGCATATAAAACACATAAGTTAAATGAACTCGAATCTCATTTTTTCACCTGATACAAAGAGGAATCTCTGCCATTAACAGTATAATAATGGAAGAAATAATTAGTCACCTGTTTATAAAGACATAACTGCGCACCATCTCTTTTGAGGCCATAGTTTAAAATTGGAGGTGTTTGTTTTTAGCCTCGGCAGTTTATTTTTAGGAGCGTAGAACAGCGACGATTTTAAACAATGACCGAATTAAAAGATGGTGCAAAGTTATCATTGTCATTAATAACCGTAATTTTATCTTTAAATTCATGGCTTTGACCAAAAACGGGTGAAAATCATAGTTTCATTTAGTTTGTGTCTTTGCCATCTGCTAACCATCGATCAGTTCAGGCAGTGCTTGCGCGTTGCGTTTAGTCGAACGCGACTTCCGTGATGTAATTGTGTTCGTGTCTTGTTGCGTTTAAATCACACGCGCTGTTATAGCAAGCACTACGCTAACGCAGGTCATTAACATAAGTCGTTGTTTAGACAATAATAACTGCGCACCATCTTTTTTGAGGTCATTGTGTGAATTTTGAGGTGATTGTTTTGGACCGAGGTATTTTTCTGAGGGAGCGCAGCTGCCGACGAAAAATACCAAGGCCCAAAACAATCACCGACGAATTCACACAATGACAGAAAAATAGATGGTGCAAAGTTATTATTGTCATTAATAACAGCTCTTTCGAGATTTTAATGCCTTTTATGTATACTTTTATGAAGGAATACTTTAATAAACTTATTTCTTACTTAAAGGTCTACTTATTCCTATAGGCGAAAGCGGACCTACGTCATACGCAGGGCATAAGCAGGGTATACGCAGCACAATGATCTAAAAATAACTCGCGTTGGACTTCGTGCGCGGTGAAAACAATCAATACTTCAGCCAGGGATCCCTTCATTTTCTTTCTTTTTTAGCCAGACGAGAAAATCTGTGAAATGATGAGTTGTTTGTCATTTTGTTGTGACTTGAATACCACACGTCTGATATGATTTTGGAATCGAAATATTTGGACAATTTGCTAAAATCAGTCGAAGTTTCCGCGAGCCGGCATTTTCTCTATTGAGTTGAATGGGAAGTCGGCAAATGTTTTCACCGCGCTATTTGGACAAACGTCCCGGGTGTAAACAAAACGCCCGGATGTCCGCTCCTGCCTATAAGAGAATTTCGATCAGCCCAGGCATGACGATCATCGCGTAATATGATAAACGCGCGAGTGTGGGGTGCATACGTTGTATGAGAAAACGCATCAAACGCTAATGACATCAAATACGCGAGTCATTTTAAGAAGTCATTGTTACCTGATAGTGACCGCGCTGTTGTTTGCGTATAAAAGAAATAATCTTGTTAGATTGGATCGCGCCAGGTTATTAATACCTAATAATGACTGTGCAGTTGTTTGTGTTAAAGTAGAAATTATCTTATTAGATTGGATTATGCTTTTACGCAGGTTATAATAACTAATATTGTCACCATCGCTGTAAATTATTATCAATTGCAATTGTCCGTTAACCAAAGCTTGAAAAGTCACTGTAACATTTATCTTCTCTTTTAAACTATTTCGTGAAAAGCAAAGCTAGCAAAGAGGTACTTCAATACAACGATATTCTAGTGACAGCATTTCAGTCGGTATCCGTGTCCATTATTACTCGTGCTTGACAGAAGGATAAATCATGACAAGTCTAATATGTTATAACGTGCAATAGCGAAATAATGGCAAGACATTGATTGTGAAATCACGCTTTAAATATCGCTACGCTTATACAATTATTACCCATCTCATATTTTGACGAAATCGAAATTCGTGAATAAGTCAGCTGCTTAGATTTAGAGGCATTTGCTGTGAGTAAATGAAAAATTCCCGTTTACATGTTCAAAATGGTCAGAATGAAAATCGCTAAATAGGCCTACTCAAGTCTGTAACTTATTTAGAGTAGATTTGCCCATTAGTACCTTTTTAGATATATAGATTGCCAGATACATGTACGTAAACATAGCCATTTATTTGCTTTGTATCACAAAGCTTTTTTACAGTAAATGGTTTAACAGGAAAACGCAATATACTACAAAATCTAGACAGAAAAACAGTTTTTTAGCATGCCGGTGTTAAGTAATCAAGGTCCCCCTGGAATCAAAGTCCGCCTTCCATAGACCATAACGGAATAAAGAGTAAAGCTGCGTGACAGTTGTTAGCCTATACCATCTTATACTGTAAAACCCGGACAGTAAGATCAGGAGACTACTATTCTTATTACACCAGTATTGAACCCGTTCCAATTATTTTCCACTGTTTGATGTTTGTGCTCAGTTATGAAAATAACGCTCAGTTGTGTACAGCAAAGTATTTTCTCTTGACAATACACGAACCAGACAAATAGGGTGGGTTTTTTTCAATTAACCGGTATGGCTTTGTCTCACTAAAAGGACTGCATCATGAACCTTTTGGCCTGCAATGCCTGTGTACTGACATCATCACTTCATACTATTTGTCTGACTGGCAAATTGAGAGGTATGGTCACTTGTTTTTACCAAGACTTTTGTAAAAAGGTCAAGTATGTCTCAGATGCTCAAAATTTGGAATCAGTCTTTTAGATATAAGATATTACTTTTCAACAAATGGAAAATAAGGAGGTGAACCATCATTTGATAATGTATATTGTATTATTTTGCAAAGCATCTTTGGTCACGGTGCTTCGTATGTTCTTTTGAGGCCAATATAAGAGTTCAAATACATTAGCCTTATGTTATGCATGTTCAAAACAAGTTATGTCAGGAGGGTTTTCAAGCCATATTCTGACATTTTGGGGAAATCTATTGAGTTATTTGACGTAATGATTCAAGATCCACTGTCAGTGGAAAGCCATAACAAATACACGATTCATGGCGTTGAAGTAACTAAGTGTATAGTAAGAATAAGAAAAAAAATCAACATTTTTTATCAACTGTTTTAACATTTTGTAGCAAGCATGGTTGTCATATAACATTATATCAACAAATGTCATTATTCCAAACAATATTATTTGTATTTGGAAAAAATATATGTAGTAGAATAGCAACTTTTACAAATGCTCACTTTCAAAACTGTATCTGCCCTCGTATCTTCTGGTCCTCTACTTACGCCTGCAGAGTATCATTGTTACACATGTCGATGTCGATAAAAACTACATAATGGTAACATACAAATATAACATGATATAGACAAAATATCTATTGAGCAATCCATTACAAGTCATATGTATGAACTTTTTTTTTTATAAAAATTGTATTCTTTCCAGCACTCGTGATTTTGTTTCTGGTAGATAATGTTTCGTATCATCGCTTACTGCAAATGTATAACATTAACAAATAAAGAAGTAAATTTAAAATGTATATATGTTTTAAATATTTCACCACGATTTTGTCCAAAATGCGGATACTTTTAATTGTTTGACTCTGAAAAAAATATATTTGAAATCTCAGTATTACAATTAGTTTACGCAATATGCAATAATTATGATAATACAATAAAAGTGTCCCATTCTCTGTGTGATAATAAATAAAATAAACCTAAAAAGTACACTACAGAAATAACAAAACTTGAAAATGTAGAAAACATTGTCGTCGATTGTTTTAATTATAATAATGGTATACGGTAAAAAGGGAATGTAACTGACAGAATTCGTAATCTTAGATTACAAGGGGGAAGTTTTAATAACTTTTTGCAGGGATTTGTACAGAAAGCCGCAACATAACGGACAAATTCTCATATATTATGTGTTTGTTCAGGGTATTTATCATAATTTACGTCCCCTTTTCCATAAAATCACAGTTTCCCGTAATTTTACGTCCCTTTTTCCGTAAAATCACAGTTTCCCGTAACTTTCTCCCTGTAATCTATAAGCATCTATTTTTGCAGTGTATATTTGAATTCTAATAACTTTAAAAGATTTCATTGTAACTGTTATTATTTAATTCACCAATAAGTTACTATCGCATGAGTCAATAAAAATGTTACACTAAAAGTGGTTGTTACATTTTTGAAGTAATGGTAATGAGAATGTACAAACAATGTCCATATATAAGTATAGATATCATTTCTCCAGACTTCTTATGAAACCAGAACACTAGTATTGAATGAGTATACAAATATGAAGTTAGAATAAATAAACTAATCTAATAGGGAAATCAAGGAATGATACTTTAAACGGATTCCCTACAACGTTAATCCACTTTGTATTTTATGAATAACTACCGCAATTTTGCATTTCATTGCATCTCTTTTATTTAGAAGGTGATTCTTTCAAAACAAACAAAACGGTGTGTCTTAACACTTTTCTAGTTGTACCAGTAATAGCTAGTAATTGACCTATCAGTTATGTTGACCACAACGTTATAATGTCCATCTTCTAATTAAAATGTCGATGAACATTGTGTTTTCGTCCAGTTTAGATACACCCGCAAACTTTGGTTCTCAGATTAATATATTTCCATCTACGACAGATGGCGTTGAAAAGAAAGTGATTGCGGTCTTAACCCATGTTTAACATGTTTAATCCATTTTAACTTGTAAATCAAACCCAATTAAATATAGACAACCAAAGTAATGTGCACATCTATAAGTCTAGACATAGAAAAACTGTGTGGGTGCTTCAAACATTCAAACATTCAAAAACTTTGTTTGAAGCGTGTGACAATGAAGGAAAAGTGCTTTAATTTTACATCTTGCTCAATTCAAAATACACACACTTGTCAAACGTATTGCAACCATGGGTGAATTGTAATTTTGGCGCCGTATTCAAATAGCATTTGTACAGCGTTGCTATAAAAAGTTAGTTATGCTAGTTATAATTAGATCTTTATGAAGTTATTCTTATGCTTCTTTCCGGTTTATATTGCGATTGATTTGCACATCTTTGAATAACTAGTGGGGTAGCCGAACAATATCATCATGATCATGACGACGGCTTCTCGCCTTTAAAGTGCCATGTGCAGTTAGCAGTCTCTGAGACCTGGTATCTGCCTAGGAGCGGTTGGCAAATGTAGGCAATTTCTTGAAAGGTCTGTTATTCATTAGTGTTTTGCTAATGTCATCCAACATGTTTTCTATTGAATTTGCACGGTGCAAAAGTGCAGTGTACCCTTGGTGGAGGAACTTGTTACAAACAACAGAGTGCACTGTCATCAAGAACGATAAAAAATTATTAACGCAACCTGGACATGTTCTTAAATTTTTTTACAGTGTTTTGCAAAGAATGTCGATATATCAAATGTTATTGATGATTCCGTCAATTGTCGTAAGTTTTCGACAAAATACATATTAATACAGCTTTGACCATATCATTTACATAATGTTTTATCATCAGAGAGAAATCACAGTGGTCGTATGTCTGATTTTAAACTCTCAAAACACCCATTCTTCAATTATTAAATCTCATGCAGAACCCATACTCCTCATTGAAAACAATATGGCGCCAACTCAAGGTTCCTGTCAATTTCTTCACTCTGTTCCTCGTCCCAACTCTTCGCTGTCTGTTTGCATACGTAATCAATTGTTTCCTTTCGTTACACATATGAGTCAATAATCCCTAAATATTTCGCAGAAAATTATTATACACGGTTTACCTCCACTATGATCCTAGCTTTACTGAACGCCCCGGGGTTGAGGTTTTCAGCTCAATATATCAAAATCAATTTACTCAATGTTCCCAAATAATGAACGGTTTAAGTCATGTACCATATTGTAGCCCTTATTAATCTCTATCGGAAAAAGCGCCAAATTTAAACACGGTTGACCTGGTAACCACATATAGTCTCTGTTTGGCTGAAATTTAAAACGATTATAACTACAAAACCAAAAATGCCACTATTACAAAATGTTGGGGGAGGTAAAGGATGAAAGTACGGAGGGCACTATGGAAGCGAATTTTATATGGTTGCCATGGCAACAGTGAGCCGACCAATCAGGCGATTTCGCACCAAAATTCAAAAATCCGCTTCAATGCTGCCATTTGTACTATCATTCTTTACCTACCCAACAATTTGGTAATAGTAGCATTTAGGTTTTTTAGTTATGATCGTTTGAAATCTCAGCCAATCAGAGGCTATACGTGGTTACTATGGCAACCGTATCGACATTTTCGCTTTTTCCGATAGAGCTCAATTAAGGACTATAATGTGGTACATGACTCAAACCGGTCATTTTTTTGGAACATTGGGTAAATTGATTTTGAAATCCAGAACTGAAAACCCCAGATAATAAACAGATCCCCCTAAAACTATCAATGGTCTTCCGTATGTGTATTCTTTCAGAGATGAGTACTATTACGCAACGTATTAGCAATACTAGGGTCCTTTGCATGTCTACAATAGAAATCATTTGGCAACGACAACCGAACCGCAGAGCTGCAGGACAAGCGAGGAATCCTTTGTCTCTCACTGCTTCAAAGTGTCTATATATATGGCCTTTATTCACTAGTTCTCGTAACGTCGCGTCGCCATTTTGAAAGCAACAACTGTTTTTGAGCGAAATAAGCTAAGAACAATATATAAATGCATGACACAATAAACATGGTTAACGTTGCTCAGCTAGAGAAAAATTGCAGACCGAAAAAATGTACACTAAGCTATGAACATGACGATTATTGAACAGCTTTAGTCGCAAACAAGGGTTTACGATATGTTTCTATGCTTTTGACAAGTTTTGGGTAAACGTTTGAGCCAGATGTATAATAGAAACATGGGTTTAGTAGCTAAAATATATGTAGCTTGACAGTATAGTGAACTTATTTGTCCAAGTGGACATTCAACTTAGCTGAATTAGTTCATTGAGTGACGCCCGGTTAATTGTTAGGTTTATTTTGATACGGGGCCACATCCTATAAGTGAGTCCTCAGGCAAATGGATACATTTTCCATTTATATTTCTTGATTAAGTTCTACCTTAATAATATTAAAATAGAGATTCGTTTCTAAAGAGACGGTGTAGCAGCCCGGCAGTTTGACATATGTTTGTCATATTTTAAGGTTTTGCCTTTCAATATACAGTGATTACAAAACTTGCTGTTGGGCTATTATTAAACTTTTTGTACCAATCGGATTTGTGATCATCCATCTCGAACAAGCCGTCAATGCAGCAAACTTTATTATGCGCTTCAGATGAAAATAAATTTGGCAGATTAACAATCCTTGTGCTTACTTTAAGACACCAGCAAAGTGTCAAGAACTTGATCAGGAATATGAAATATATCTGTATATTTTGAGGACAATCAAAGAAAATATAGGGCTTACTGATATCTGAACGCGCGTTTTTATATCTCAGTTATAAATTTACATTTTACCCCCTGGCATCAATTGACAGACCATAATTTCTTGAAATCAAGACAGTGAAGTTTATTGAGGTGTCATTTTAATCCTTATAACATGGTCTTTGAAAACATTTAAACAGTAAAACAGTTCGTTTGCTTCGAATTTTTTTGTCAAAGCTTAAAATAATGATTAATAGTTTGAAGGCTTACTCTTTATGTTTTTTGTAATGTAAAACACTTCATTTTCATATAAATGCCACAAAGATATCTGAAAATGCCACAAAGATTTCTTGGAAATACTGATTTGTGTTTTGATAAAAGAAAAAGCTTTATTGGATACTATTGAAGTTTTATCCCACGTCTAAAATTAAAATACAAGTAATTCAAATTTTATTTAACTAAGAGAACCTTAACAAAGCTGTTCACAACATCGCTTCTCTTTTTAAAAGAAGTACATACAGATAAAACTATGTTGCATCGATGCGTATGCCATGTGGGCATTTCAAACAGTTATATCTCAGTATTAATTCCAACCCAAGTTTTCTCGATAAAAGCAATAAAATCGTCTGGGCAAAATATTACTTAAAACATTTTCTGCTTCCAACCTGCAATCGCACAACGGCCTCTCGAAAAAAAAAAACTTGATCTTCCACGTTTCATGGTTATTTTGATATAAAACCGCCTACAGCCCCTATGGGTGGGGTTATATACACCTTCCTTGATGAAATACATGCACCTGTACTATATTTGCACACAGGGACTTGTGATAGCTATTTATTTATTCATAAGCTGCACTGAGTACTTGGTAAAACATGAACATAAATGAAACGACTGCTGAGAGTTGTATGTAGCATACATACTAGCCAAAAACGAATGAAAATATACATTCCTTTTTCTACACTGTAAAAACAGATGTAATTGGACAGTTTATGTAATCTTAGATTGATACAGGTACAGGTGACTGTAATTTTAAGGAGAAAGGGACATGACTTAGGGTAAATACCCTGTGCAATTACATAATTTACGAGAAGTTGTCCATTATTTTACGGCTTTCTGTAAATTTGTCCGTTATTTTACGGCTTTCTATAAAATTCCATTGGAAATGTACTGCCGGGCCCACAATTTTATTTATTTATGTATATGTGGCTCGTCATATCGAAAGGTACATTAATACCGGCATAGTACATTACGAGATACGGGCCATTGAAGCTAAGCATAATCAAAAATCACGTCCAAGGTCGAATTTCTAATTTCATCAGAAAGGTTATCATTGAAGTGTATTCTATCATATTAATCAGGTTCCAACATCCAAAACATAAGAAAAATGTATTAAAAACCAAGCTAAAAATCCTCTCTCCATTCAAGATTTACTAAGTACAACAATTTTAAACTCGATTTTCTCAGAACTATAGTTTTCCGAATCAGCCCGATGCCTTTTACCAATTTGGGTGTAACTTCGCAACCAAACATCCAATAACCAAAATCAAGGTGTCATTTTAAAGCTTAAAATCTCAGCTTTCAGATGAGACCAAAAAATCTATTTTGATTTTGCCGACCTTAAGGTACCTTTCGATATGACGGGTCACATATGTATAAGAAAAAGGAGAAATGTAATTTAGACTAAACTATCAAGGTATACTGAAATGAAAAAAAGATATATGACAGTCAAGCTCCTAACAGTTGTAAAGTCGGCAAACTTCATTTAGCGTTACAGGTGAAAATACATGCAAGGGTTGAAATTTGGTGAAACTGATTTTTGTTTTCAGATTGACAATATTTATGCATTCTTCTAAACACATGCAAAGTTTTATTTCGGAATACGGAACTTAAGTATGAAAAAATCCACATCTTAGCAGGGCTACCAACAGAAAGCATAGCTTACTGGTTTTAAATGCGTTTAACTCAGTTTCATCTTTTACTCGATGACAAACTTTGATGGCCCATACCTCATTTAACTTGGACTTTGCAGACATGTAAAAAAATGATATTTAATGGCTGGTTTAAGCTGGACGGTCACATCTTGAACAACAATTAATTTCGACTTTAGGATAATATTAAATATCATAAGAAATAAAAAAATTATCTCATCATTGTGCTTGGCATTAATTCCACAGTATACTATAAATAATCCCCTTTACATTTCCAATTGCTTTAATACATAAATAAAAATAAATAGTAATGTCTTTGAACATAAACATGTTTTAATTGGATGTTAAAAACAGAAACGGATGACGCCTCTCATATATATTTGTTGACCATTTACCCCCAAACTGATTTGCATTCACTTGAACAGTGCACATGAATTAACACGCTTTGTGATGACCCAATTTAAATGAGTCTGGCATTTAGTCAATTAGATTTCACAGCAAGAATTAAGGTAAGACTGACCTCATCATATTCACAGCTATCTTTCAAGTTTGTCTTCATCGTATTGATTTGGATTTCAGCTAGTCATATTACCAAATAAAAACCGGGGACTAGGTACAAATCTAGAAAGACTAGTTACAATAATTACAAAACTGATTCTCGCCCTGTGGCCTTAATGGAAGTGTTTTAAAGATTTGAAACATACAATAATATAAAATTTCAAGTGGTTGATTTGTCATCCTTATATAATTATTTGTGTTAGACGACTATTACAAAAGTTTTACTTAGAATTTGTAAAGAAATTCAAAACGACTTTTTATGATAGGCGATTCGTCTAAAGTTATCCTCAAAAAATTTCCCAACTTATGAGTACACACCCGCAATGTCTTCAGGCTTCAAGAAATAAATGTTGAGGAATCCAAAAATATTTTCATTAAGAAAGATAAGGGTATCAGAACAAGTTGATGACTTTATTTATAAATCATTTTGAAGAAGCTATATCTGATATGTGGGAACTAATAGTTGAGGATAACACTGCTGTAAAATTGTGGGGGATCACTTTGGACGGAGTGCCTTATATGAATTTTAAAGCTTTGATGATTACATCAGGAGATGAAGAGGTTCATTTTTACTGTTATTAATCGAGCTAAAAACCATACCATTCAAATTAAGTTGTTTTTGACGAATTGTACGGTAAAATGTTAAGAAAAATGCTGATAATATTTTAAATCTGTCATTAGTATTCGATGTGGGAAATATATCTACGTGATCAAGTATCAAATGCTTCTCCTTTTTGCACCGACATAGTTTTACTTCAATCGCTTCTGTAAGTTGAAAGGAAGCATCAACAGTATCATTACAAGGGGAAAATGGAATTAACAAGATTATATGATTAAGATAAAATATGAATACGTGAGGTGTGTAAAGGAACTCAAACAAATGTCATGGTTGACACTTCTATTTTGCATCAATAAAGAGGTGCATGTTTTTTACTATGCACGAATAACACATATAAATGAGCAAAGAACTCTTCCCTTTGGGACCAAATGTCATCCGCAGGGATTGATAATAGATTTATTCAAAATGTCATTGGATGCAGAGCCTAATACTAACATGAATTGTTACTTTCTTAAAATTACCTGATTACCTCAAACATGCTAGAATATAAAAAAATAGTCTTAATTTCTTATATTTGATTATGTACCAAGAGTTAAATGTTCTATTTTAAACAATATGATAAAAAAAAAAGAAATCTCACATGTAGCATGACGCATATATGGTAAACTACGTACTATTAATTTGTACCTGTGGCCATTCAACTTAAGATTAGTCTTTTGAGTGACACCAGGTTAGGGTCAGTCTTTCATTTTGATACGGGCCAACATCCTATAAGTGAGTCCTCGGGCAAATAGATACGTTTCTCATTATCATGATTATAGTTCTAAATTAAGTACTACCTTATTCATGTTGAAATAAAGATTTTTTACGCTATATGTTTGATGGTATTTAAAGAGTTAAGTATTTAATATTTGTTTGAAACATAGACACAAACCGACCACGCCTCTTTGATATTACGAAATTGAGTATTTCACTTCCTTGCATGCATTTAAAAATTGCACATGAATTAAAACACCATGTGAATGACCCAATTCAAATGGGTCTGGCCTAAATCAATTAGCTATCGCAGCAAGAAATAAATAAAGATTGACCTCATCCTATTCAATGGCATTTGTTTGTATTTAATTTTCCTTACTGATATTATTAGCGGTGGTCATTATCATAAGTCATGAATTGGTCATTCCAATTTGGGGGAGATGTAACATAAAAACCCTTTCTTCGTAGTTCAATGTAGTTTTCTTCAAGAAGTTTAATACCTACTGCAACAAGTTTGGTATCATCACCGGAACAAATATTATGAGATCAATGGTTACAAATGTAAGCCAAGCCATCGAGGGAGGTGGAAGAAAAGACCCTGTACACAAAGTTGTGTAAAATTACCAATCTTTCTAAACTCGTCATGACCAAAGTTGAAATCATACAAGAACCATTTTTCACACACTTTTTAATGAGATCCAAAAATAACAATTCATGCCCAAAAATTATTGGCAGGTGATGCATAAATGAAGAGTTGACTTGCAAAATGGCTTGTATCCATTTTGCACTTTTTGAGAAAAGGGCAAAAAACTACATGGACATGAACATGTGTTGTAAAATTCCTGATAATGATTTTAGTAATTCTGTACGAATATGTCTTTAAAAGTAAGGTGTTATTTAAATAATTCATCAAATAGTTTCTTATTATTTGACTATTGATTTTTTGCAGAAAATGGATGCAAGCTGATTTGCAGGGAAACTCATCAAATTTCAACTTAGAAACCACTTTACATCCAATATTTTACAAAATTTCTTTTTCAATTATTCATTAGTCTATAATGTACTTTATAAATATCAAATTTCAATATCAGATCTTGTTAAATAAAAAAAGTTACCTTATATGGGCAATATGCCCATTTATGCCCAAATATGGTCATACAATTTCCATATTTGGGCATAAAAGTGACATTTTTGGGATTTTAACCCACTTAATGAGATTTTTTCAAAATAAATTTTGCCAGGATGATGCACAACTTGATGGTCTCTAACAATCTATCAAAAACTCATTTTTGAAAAAAAATGGTCTTTAAGCCGTTTTGCAATTCCGCTTAAAAAATATGGTTTGAAGACGATAAACTTTATCATTTTTAAGGGTTTTTTCCACCTAGTTTCAACAATGTTCAAATGTCAAGATTTTCATGACAAGTTTCGAACCTTGCAAAAACGTTGATGAATAACAATAATGATGTGTTGATAATGAATAATACCACAATTGCGAGGTAACACAGTAACCAATTCACTACTTGCACGGTCCGCCATTTGCGGGGAGAGTCTCAATCTGACAGTCAATTAAACTAATTTGTTACATAACGATGTATTCACTTCATGCAAGGTCAGTGGTTTTTGAAAGAGGGAATCGAATTGTTAATCGTAATATTATGTCAGTGGTCCCATTCATCTCGCAAGCCATGTCGAGGCTCTCCCCAAAATGGCGAAACCGTGCAATAGGTCAATAAACCAAATTCTTTTGGATCAGGTTAAATATTGAGATAATACATGTTTGATCACCCCATTTACCAAAAATACACCAACTTTGGTCATAGTAAGCTTAAACCTGATTGTTACCTGTATCTCAAGCATAAAACTCTTGCTCAGTCATATAAAGAAATCACAAACTATCTTATGCAGGCATACAATTCCTTTGAAACATATATGATTTTAACCACCCTGTTCATCGTATCGACATTTAGTAAACAGTTCAATTTTTTATTTAGAGCTCTAGGTTTACTATTATAAATCCATACCTGTTTTAATTTATGTCTGTAGCTGTTTAGAATAAAACAGGTGTATGAAGAGTTAAATCACCACATATTTTTAGGCTACCCCCGTATAATTTCCATGTACCTTAAATAATTAAGCATTTGTTGGTTTTGTCATACATTTTCACACTGTGTATCTGACACCCAATGTTTATATGGTTAGAGACTTCCGAAGAGGCGTTGCTGGCTCTTTTATATTCGTTAAATCGTTAAAGCGAATTTTTAGAGCACGCTCACATTTTCTCGTTGGTTTTCTAATTTTGATCTATTACTATATTTTGTTTCATTTTAGAATTTGGAAAATGACTGCATTCCACTTAAATAGCATTCTTTCACAACACACAGAAGCGAGAAACAGCATTATGACAATCCGAATTATAGTTAAAGGATTTCAAATTTTCATGGCAGAAATTAATCTAGTCTAAGCGGCAACTCAAAGAGATAATGCTATTCATAAATACAATACAATTGAACAGCATAATGAGTTTAACGTGTTTATCCATATTGTTACAATTCTCAAACCATTGTTTTAAAATGTGCATAAATGAATAATTAAACATCTTACTTCTTACATATTTGATGTCTTACTTTGATGTACAAACCCCATCCTTCTTATATCGCCCCTATTGCCGATTATATATATTATGTATTTTTAAACCTCTTTTTGCACAATTTCCACCCAAAGATTACATAAACGTTGTATATATAATGATTATTACTTAGTTTGCACTAATGAAACCCAGAATAGCAAAATTTGTACTGAATCGGCAACAAAATACAAATATTTCTTCCTCGAATAAAAGCAAGTAGGGGAAATTTTGTTGATTTTGAAAAAAAAAAATGGATTTCTTACTTTTGATGCCGGGATTAAGAGATTTCCAAAACTGGGTCAATTGTGTAATGTATATTTGAGGTTAAGTCCTCTGTTAATTAAATCTATTACCCTCCTTCCATACATTATAATAAATTGATTAATTTTTAGTTAGATTTATTAGATTCGGATGGGATAATATGGATTACATTAATATAAAAATTGTCATAAAGACTTACTGGGAAATGTTTTCTTGATCTTTATAGTTTATATTGAGTGTTTATCCTGGGATCACTTGGATAGTGCTTCATCCCATATATATTTTGTAAGATCACATATTACTCTGCGAGTAATAACAGCAGAGAAGAAATCACGTGAAAAATAAAGACCAGTGTAATGCGTAAAATGGAGTGCATGAATTCTTTTGAAGACACCAATCAAGATAACTCCGTATGTAAATATCGGTTTCCAGTCTTAGTTTCCAGTGCAGAGGTGTAAACAGACTTTCAGGAGTGGTAGTGTACACTTTTGGTTTTAAATAACAACAGATTTTTGAGACTCAAAAGGTACACTGATTTTTTCAATGCAGTGTTTCAAAACTGACCCCCATAAAATGTTTCAAAACTGACCCCCTAAAAAAGAAAAGAAAAAAGAAAGATTATGGTGATTTTTGTGACGTTCATTTTATTTGCCGTAATCAGTTGAAAACTGCATCAATTTGTTGTTCTTTTTCAAAAAATATCAAAATCATCTTGTGATTACGCAGTTGTTAAACCCCACCAGAGTTATCGACAGCAGCTTTCGGAGACCGACAAATTAAATACACATGACCTCTGGTCATACATACATACATACATACATACATGCCACTTTCGGTATCTCTAAAAAAAAAAAGACACAGAAGAAAGCTTTTTGCCAATATCCTCATTTCTTCTGTACTCTTACGATGATATGTAAGTTGCAAAAAAGCTTTTAGCCCTGTGTGTTTATTCCAATTTAATGCGTGAAAAACACTCAGAAAATGCCCAGTGTCGATTTTAATTCAATGTAAATATACTTCAATAAGCAAGAATATAGGAAACACTACAGTTTGCAGTCAACGATACATCCCATTAACGCATCAGCCGTAAGATGAAGCCACTTCCTGTGCTCATTTGATAAGAGGCTCTTCGAATAGATGCATTGGACGAAATATTGCAACTCTCTGCATTGACCATGAGAGTCTGTGTATCAATAGATGGTTGAAACACTAGGTATTTTGTCAACAATTTACAGCAGACTGTTTGTAGTAGGTCATAGAATAAAATTCATACACGTGTTTTTTTACTCGATATCACAGAATTAGTTTAAGTCCGTTGATATTTTTACACCTGTCCAGGTACTTTTGCATAATGTTTTAAAAGTAAAAATATTAGTCCTATTAACATTTAAACAAAACAAACACAAACAAACAAATTAACAAATATTAAAGACATTCAAGTGTTACAACCAGCAAAAGTGTTTTACAAAAAAAAAAACACCTCACCAGAAGTTTACATATTTCTATTCTTGTATAGTACGGTACATCCATATCCCGTATATCTCCAAGAAACTTCTTATCTTCATATTTCTTTTCGGTTTTTTTATTCTAAAAATAAACCCATTTTGAATATATGGATCGTGTTAAGTTCACTACATGCTCAACGATGGAACTACTCGTATTTTGTTTGAAAACGGAGCCCCAAATAACTATCTATATTTCTATGTACATAAGGATTTGTTTAGAGTTGCTTTCAGCATTACGCGATCGTTTTGATCTACTAGCTGGTGGTATGCTAAGTGTCTTCGAATTCGAAAAAGTCGCCCTAGGGATAAATGATTCATTTTTTTGTTTCTTTCTTGACAGTGAAGTGGCTATTTGACTTTTGGTATTTACACTTTGGTTAAAATATGTGTTCATACTATTTTAAGTGGAGTGACATTTTCGTAACGTGGGATTGATCGTGGTTTTAAGTGGATATTGAATTTTACAGTATCAACATGAATATTTCAGGGATATATTTTCTTATTAATATCCACAATGTAACGTCACTTTATTTTTTAACATGCTCGTGATGGTAGTATGATGCATATACTGGTCAAATTGTTTCAATAGTTATATATCCAGGTTGCTCGATAAGCAAGATTTTGCATCGCCTGAAGTTGGAGTTAAATATATCCTATAAGAATAAAAAATACTGTCCACTGTTCTCATGGTCCTAATACTTGACGTCATATATTTTTAATATATAGTTCGAGGAATAACCAAAGCTGGAGATAATAGTCAGGTCGGACTAACGTTCCTATATAGTTGTTAAAGTCCAACAGACATTAATGTAAGTTTAGGGAGGACTTTGATTCTAAAATGGATCATCATTCCATAAAAATATTGGGTTCCTGACTCCGGGGATGGATACACCGAGTTAAGCTTCTTGTAGATGTCCAATTTACCTACTAAACGGTCTGGTGGCACGATGAGTAATTTTCTCAAAATTCATAGTATATTTTACAAATGTTTTGAGTTGATATTATCCAAATACAGCATGATATAGAGGGAAGTAGGGAAAATTACTTATCCCGAGGTTTTGGATGCGGGTGACTATACTTAACGACGAGAAGCGGAATGAAGTATTCACCAAAATCCAAAACCGAGGGATCAGGATTTTTCACTACTTCCAAAAATAAGCCATGTTGTATTTGTTTTACTTTAACTTAAAATATGTCATTGATTTAAAAACAATTGACCTGAAATCAAGTTTTTGCAATAGAATTTCAGTATGCAATGTATATATTATTTCTAGGCCGCCGCATGAGTTTTTAATAAATAAGCGATGCGATACCAGGGGTGCGGTGTTTTTCAATTTTGTCCCCACGTGATCGTCATGTGTAAAGTATTCAAAATACTATTACGCGTACCAGCAGAAAATGACCAATAACTCGTGGTTGTCTAATAAATATTTATGAGGTATTAGTCAGGCTTGGTTAAAGTTGAAGCTGAAGTCAAAGGTTCACTGATATTGAAAATCAATGTTGGCATTTTTAAAAATACTGTTATGACGGCCATTTTGGATTTCAAAATGGTCGTCATTTTTATCATATAATTTCCTATATCTCGGCTTCTAAAGCACCTAGAAAAATTATTTATGTGTCTATACATATGTTTGTTGGGGCATAGAGTCCAATAAACATACTTACACGGTAAAAAATAGTAAAATTAACAACAATTGGGTAAATAGTGGACTGTTGAGTAAAAACCAATCCATTTAATGTTTCGTTAAATAAATCTTTCCATTTTTATTATAGCATGGCAAATAACCATGAATGAAGGACCAGAGCTTGGCCAACTGCAATGGGATAGCAAGGACTACGAGTCCCCTGTACCCCAGGAGTCAACCAAACCAACTCTTTATATGACCATCAAACACAATTCGGATGTTTCCAAACATAAAAAGTGGCCTCAAGCAAGATATCCAAAATGGCCACTAAAATTCCTGCCAAAATACTATGTTTTCATATATCTCATTAATGTATTTAGTAGTACACTTTATGGGAAACGACTTTTTGAGATATAACAAATGCATCAAACTCCAAATGATGCCACATGCATATTTCAAAATGGTCGCCAAGATTGCCGCAATAATAGGAAATTTTAAATCAGCCAAAACAGCCTTTAAAAATGCTTGATATCATAAATAATCAGCAGGAAATAACAGTTAGGTTATCATTGCCTTAAAGTCTGTATCAAATTCAAAATAGCGGCTGTTATGGGATCCTAAAGAGCCAATAAAATATGTTCTATTTGCAAAAATTGGTTAGAGAAACTTCAAACGGTACCAAAAACACAAAATTTTCAAACTAATGGCTTTGAAAGCAACAATGGGAGTAGTTTTTTTCCTACATAAGGCCAAAAATAAAAACTTCTTTGCTTGTCCTCAACCGACCGACCCTTATTTCAGAAATCAAATAAATTTTGTTTTTTCTATTTACTGTACAAAAGAATACTAACTTTATTTTTGGAAATTCCTGAATTTGTTTTTCTTTTCAGATTTGTGTATTCTGAAAATGCAGAAAAAATGTATTTTGTAATTTGTGTTGAGTATTTTAGTTGTGTTGTAATGTTTACTGATTCATTTCGACACCGAAATGTTCATATTATTTCGTATTCTGAGTCTTGATTAATACAATATACATACGGTGGAGTTCGATTTTAAATAAAAAAGATGGAAAAAAAAAAGAAATCGCGACCGACCGACACAATTTTGCAAATTCAATTGAGGACAAGCAAACAATTTATTTTTTTTGGCCTAGGGTACGTGTATAAGCATGTTTTATATTTAATACGGGAAGCCTGTTTCGAGATCCAAAATGGCTGCCAAAAAACGATTTTAAGGTTAAAATGACTTTGAAACGGTGTCAAAAACACTAAATGTTCAAAATAATCGTTAAATCGTAAATTTGAGAGTAACAATAAGAAAATTTCTTCCAAAATAAGGGCAATAGCATGTATCAAATTCAAACTGGCGCCTGTTCTTAGATCTAAAATGGCCACCAACAAAATTTTCAAAATAATCGATGGAAAATGGCTTTGAGGGTAACTATGGGAGTACTTTTACCCAATAAAGGTTGTTAGCACGTTTCAAATTTATTTATAATGTTTCAAAGTTGCTAATATCCATTTTCTTGCACAAAATTGTATTATGGTGGCCGTTCTTGTTCACAGTACAGGCTCCATAATAAATTTAAAACATGCTATCAACATTTTATGGGAATAAATGTTCATTTTGTTATCAAAGTTTCTTACCATCTTTTATTTTGTACATTTGGTGTTTTTGATAACATTAATTTTCAAAGTCAAATTTAGTGTTTTTGATACTCATTACTGTTTCGAAGTGCCTTTAACCCATTTTTGTCACAATTTTTTTTTGCCAGCCATTTTGAACCTCAGAACAGGCTCAATAGTGAATTTGAAACATGCTAACACCCTTTTTTGGCAAGAAATACTCCTACTGTTACTAACAAAGTCATTTTCAAATGAATATCCTGAATATTTTGTGTGTCTTTGATACTATTTCAAAGTGCCCCAAACCTAATTTTGCACATAAAATCATATTTTAGTAGCCATTTTGGATCTCAACACAGACTTCATATTGTTTTTGAAACGTCCTAACATCCTTATTTGGGAAGAAATGCTCCCAACTGTTACCAACAATGCCATTTTCCAATGATTATTCTGAACATTTGTGTTTTTGATACTATTTTAAAGTGCCTGTAATCCAATTTTGCACATAAAATTATATTTTGTCGGTCATTTTGGATCTCAGCACAGGCTCCATATTGGATTTGAAACATGCCAACACCTATATTTGCGAAGCAATGCTCCTATTGTTACTTATAAAGCGATTTCCATCGATTATTTTGAATATTTGGAGTTTTTGATACTGCTTTGAAGTACCTCTAAGCCATTTTCGCATATAAAAACATATTTAGCGGCCATTTTGGATCTCAAAACATGCGCCATTTTGAATTTGATACAAGCTTACAAGTTTCAGTTTCAGTTTCAGTTTAGTTTATTTGTTTTCTCTCAGCATATACAAATATAACAATAACAGTATATAACTGTACAATGTAACAATTTGAATAAGTACAAGCTTTGCATATGTGAGACATGGATGCCTTCAAAAACGCGAAGCGTGTGGCTGAAGG
>JXSR01S064557.1:212504-229056 GCA_000969725.1 Ophiothrix spiculata
ATTTTATTGTTTTATGGCGCTTTGATCTCGTTTGGATGGAAAGGCGCCAAATAAATGCTGGTTGTATTTTAGAGGGCGCTATTACCCTCCATTTTTAAACATATTTTTGCCTCTAGCAGACAAACACAAATTGTTGATTTCATGAAATTTACAGGATACTTTGTCTATGCATAGAGCTACCTTGACACGGTTGTTTCGTTTTATGACCCGGGCTAGTTTAATAACTGTCCTATAATTACCTGCTAGAATCAAAGTTGAAATGAATGTCTTTGGTATACCATACTTCTTCATTTTAAAGTGTTTAAACCTGTATCTTTTTGAACCAATTTTAAATTAAATATTTTAAGTCATCTTGTGGTATCCATAAACGTCTTTATACATGTTTTGAGTTGGTCCTGATTAATACACTGAAACTTGGTTATGTATTATTTCAGACGAGCATGTTTGTAATTTGTGTTACGTAAATACTATTACGAAAAGGTTGACCTAATAATATATTTACCGTGTCAGTTGACTTACTTAGGTCATATACTTTAAAACTACTTTGATTTTTAAATCACAAATATATTATAGCCAGGAAAGATATATCCGTTGGTGTCTGATAAAACTTATTTGTAAAGAAAAGATATATTCATTTCGTCAAACACGCTTTTTTTGTAGTTCTTATGTAGCTGAATGCAACCAAATACAAGGGGCTGAAGTGGTTATAAATAATTCCTAATTTAATAAATACAGCCATGCGTGAAAAAGAATTATTCAATTCCTTACCATTCACTGATAGATACCGAAAGGAAATTGTGCTTTAGAAACCCATACTAGAGATTCACTTTGAAACATGTTTATTCAGTTGCAAACAAGATAATTTATTTGACTTTTGATGCAAAAGTTAAACTCGCTTTTATGAAATTTAGAAGCAAATGTTTAGAGTTTCTGAATTTTTAGTTTTCATATTTTTAATATTGAGAAAAGTAGGTATCAACCTGTGATATTTTTGTCAAAATTACACATTTTATTCAGAAGATGCATAAACAACATATTTTAATATTTTAATATGTACCTGTATCTAGAAATTAATTTAAATGCTTAAAAGCATTTAAATTAATTTATGGATACACGTACATATTTAGGTTATAACTAATGCATACGATCCACATTGTTTGAACACGGTTATGAAACCAAAGAACGAGAAGGGGGTTAAGTCACATACTGAAAAAGTGGCAAAAACAGGATTTCATGGTTCATGCTAACACAATGTACATGGAAGTATATTAATTTTTATTGATATACTAAGATTATTTTGATGAAATGTTTGTAATGAAAAGCTGCCATTATCATTTTTCATGTATTTGTTCTTATTGTTTATTACAAAAGATGTTCCAGTCATTCATGCAGTACTTTACAGTGACTCTTTACATATGAACATTGAACTATTTAAAAACCTATATATGTTCATATTCAAAAACCTATAAATGTTCTTATGAACATTGAACTATTTAAAAAACCTTATAAAATGTACAGGGCGATCAAAAAGTAACGTTTGTGACCAAAAAAGTTGAAAATGTCACTTTTAAATGGCTTCAGCTCCTAGCAGAGACATTATATCCACGAGTTTGTTGTTGAAAAAAGAGCCCACTGGTGGGACCAAGATATGTAGGTGTTTGAAAACAAAATTAATTTCCAAAATGACTTAAAAGTAAAACTTCTCTGACATGTTAGCGAATTTTGTATTTCATTCTGCACTATTGATGGGTGACATATTTACAAACAGTTTCATGAAGTTGTAGGACATTCTATCGTCAGGATTTGTTTTAATGCATTGTTTTGTTTTGTAACGTTTTGTAACGTTTGTGACATTTTTTAGTTAAAACTTGTGTTCATTCATGCACGGATAGTAAAATTTCACAATTTCTGTTTGGGAAATACTTCTCACATTTTCCGCGGAATGAGCCTACAGATAAAATAAGAATTTTGTTGTAAAAATGTACATAAATTAACATTTTCAAGATTTTGTGACTTAAGCTTGTTATATTGGTTGTCCTCAGCCCATCCTGTGATTATTAGGAAAAAGTATTCATTAAATCAGTAACGATAGATATACAACTGGAAACAAGAACAACAAATATAAGTTAAGTTAAGATTTGCAGCGTTTTGAAGACATGAATAAAGTATAGACGAAGGATATTTGGACCTCTTTAGTAAAATAAAGGGCATGCATTGTATAAAAGTCAAGTATTTTATCTTGTCTGCAGCGGATATTCGCGTCGAAAAGTTTACCTTATTTTCATTTCGCTTATGTTGAACTTGTTCTATATTGATTTTTGCCCACTCTTTAATGCTTTATGCTGACATTGCTAATTATTTTTTTAGATCTTAATAACCAGAGACGGCTTGCGATCGGGCTGTCAACAAACTGATAAATATAAATATTAGCTCAGTGCTTTCTAACAAGCGCGACATTGTGTGGTTTTACTTGCACTTATTGTCGCCTTTACTCACATTTTCTCATTTATGTGTCGCATTAAAAACAATCTAGTATAAAGGATAATTAAGGTTTTAACCTTAAGTGTATTTTGTTGTTCAAACGTAGCTCTGGAAAAGAGTGACACATTATAAATTGAATATATAAGCAAAAAAGATGACAAATGTAATATTCATTTATGCTAAGGCATTTCTATAATGGATTCCTTTATATTTTGGCATTATTCTTTGTATTTCACCATCAAGCCGATTCTGTTATTTCTTTTTGTATTGATAGAGTTACCTTTTCAAAGGCATAAGAACTAAAACTGTGTCAGTTTTCACAAGAGAATCACCTTATACTCGATCACGTAGAATCATTTCCCAATGCGAATATTTATGACGGGTTGAAGACATATTTTTCTCTGAATATGATAGTACTGTAAGAGATTCTGAACTCATCACACCAACCTACCAGTTCGCACAAATTATGTGACAATATTCCATTGAAAAAACAACAAATCATAACAATTCTGAATACAAGGTTAGAATACTTTTTGATCAATTATTTCACATATTTAACGATAGCACACACATTTATCACATGGATTATAAGTATTAAATATATAAGCGAGGCATAATACCAATGTGGTTATATACGATATTGAACAAACCATTCTTTGTTGGGCATAAAGAAATTAGCACTATTTTTAAAATTTAGATAATACTTGACATTCTATAAACATTTGAGAACGTATGTGAAAATTGCAATAACGTTACCATTTTAGCAACCCTAATGTATCTAACACACGCCCACAGTAAATAGTACTATAGTTTAGTGCTACAATCGGTTAAGTGCTAGCTACTAGATTGCAATATATCGTGGACATTTCAGAGAAATACCGTAATTGTATCCTTTCTATTAGCAACAAATTATATGCATTGAGGCATCCCGAAAGAAAAAACGAATTCTTTATGTATGGAAATAAACACGTTGTGATTTTGGATAACCATGTTCCTCTTTAGCTATGACACAGATAAATCACACTGAACAGCAAAAGTAGAGCTAAACTTTAAAAAAGAGTTACTCATAATATTGTTGCTGAATTCGTAAAATCAATTATTGACAGCTTACCTTAATGTATTACTTAAATATAAAGACGTCTTGAAAACTAATAAATGTATTGTTTGAGCACAGTGGATATCACAAATTCAAAAAAATATTATTAAAAATATTATCATGATGATGTGCAAAAGTGGACTTTACACTTTTGAAAACGCAGCATACAGTTGGAATACATTTCCTACATTGGCAATTGCCCTATTTCAACATCAGACAAATTCTGTAATATTTTTGTATTGAGAGAGTGTGTGTTACCTTGCCAATTTACAAAGCATAGGATTTAAAACTGTGTCAGTATTCACAGGAGAGTTATGTTATACTTAATCACGAAGAGTCATTTCCCACAGCGAATATTTATGACGGGTTTATGACATATTTTTCTCCGAATATCCAAAAATATAAACGTATGTGCAAAAGAGATTGAACTCATGGCATCTAAACCATTTCTATATTCTAAGCGACAAATCACTAAATGTTGAAGAGACTGTGGACAAGTGTTATATGTATTGTACCTTTCGGTCACGACTTGTCATTCGAACTTATCATATGGGTTATATACAATAAAACAGTTCAAGAAAACAGGTGAAAAACGTCTCCGTTGGCGAAACAAAATAATAGATTGACAGTATGGTACATCATCGTCAAGGAAAATTTGCTGTTTTTAATGCAGGAAGGAAAATCACAATTGTTTAAGTTTTTCATGGAAGAATCCCAGTTTATTGTTTCATTCAGTGAAATGTTACTCATGATTAACTACTGGGTTACAACAATATCATTGACATTTGCGAGAAATAGCATCCTTTCTATTCATGACAAGCTACGATATGTGTAACAAGAGACAACAACTCTCTTTATTTTCAATGTCGTAATGAAAAGACGTGGCCATATTTTATCACTTTGTTTACTTCTGCCAATTGTGATGGGAAAATGTTTTATTGTAATGATATTAATAATAATAATAATATCACTATCACTAACACTTACAATAATAATAATAATAATAACTGGGTTTTCTATAACGATTTTCCATTTAGATCAGACCGCTCATATATATGATATGTTTCCACCTCGATCTTCATCAACAATCTTTTACACGTTCTACCTTTTTCAAATACCACCACCTTCTGGTATTTCCTTTCTGCTGTCGGAGCAGCGTGTTCCCACGAGAAGTACTTGGTATAAACAGATATATCTCCCACAGCTCTATTTATGACAGACAATATATAATCCACAATTTCCTGAACAATCTTATAAATCCTTACTTTAAGCGTGTTATATAGCTTGTACGGCAAGGACAAGTATTTTGCTGAATTGCTTACGAACGAATTTGAACTCGGATATTGATGTACCATTACACAATGCGACCCAATTCTCAATTCAACAATAACGCTATCTAATCCACTGTTTACTTCAAAATCAACTAAACCAAAATCAACGTGATGTTCTTTGTTCTTTATTTGCTAAAGAGTTTGCTATATCTTTTCTCCTGATTGGATATAATTTGCCACATAGCTTTTATTGTATATAGTACGTTTTGTTCAGAGTATTATTCATAGGAAGAACTAACTCTGCCTTTAAATGTTTGCTTTTACGAATTTGAATAAAGTATATTATGCTTACAGCTGTAAAATATATTTAAACGAATTCTATACAAACTCAATTCATGAGAAGTACCATCGCAGGGTTCTACCCCTAGGCAAGAAAAATATTTTAATCGATCTCAAATGTATTCAAATTGCTGATTTTTTGTGATTTCAATTAAAAAAGAATCAACGAAACATTCGACATAGTTTACATCAATTTCTTCACTCAATCACAGAGTAACAGAGATGACACGGATCTCAAAAACATGGCCCCAATTCCGTAACGTGTAACGTAATATATGGCCAAAAACGAGAACACACGATGAAGTTCGAAATACCTAATAGAATTAGTAAATCAATAAACATGACATAGAGGATGATCATTTTAAATAAGTAATCAATTTGTTTTAATAACCTTTTAACGCTTTAGTTTAAGGTTAAAAGGCAGCTTATTGTATTTCTAGATCTTAATCTCTTTATGATTTAAAAAGTATACCCTCATGCGGCTTTCAAAAAATATGTATAGAGTAATTATAAACATTTACTATGGTACCAACATTTTGGAGCATGAAAAAATATACATTTTCAAGATTCACTACTTTTTTGTAAAATGACATTTTACATACAAGTAAATTGAGGGGTGTTAACGGATCATTTTGTGTTTTGATTCCAATCATTCTCTTGGCGCAGTCAAGCGTGACCAGGTTATTTGATCGCCTGCTTGTCCTATGACCAATCGACTTGAGTGGTGAAGTGACCTTTACCAAGGCGGTGTCAAATCAAATTTGACCTAAAATGAGTGAGAGGGTTTATCACATTCGGAGCTCAGTTTTACACTCAAATAGATTACCTATCAAATCTGACCAAAACCAACATAGGTTTCCAGATATTTTCAATTTACCAAAATAGGTATGTTTTGCCCTCATAAATTGACCTTTACATAAAAAATGGTACAAAATATTTTATTCAATCTTTATGAGCAGCCGTGTATGTATGTATGTATGTTTTCAAATGTCTCCATGGAACTGCACCACAATATCTAGCAGACTTCGTTAACTACAAACAAAAAATTACTTCCGGTCCGGTCACAAGCTCCTCAACTGATATTCTCTTCTTGCTATTCATACTGGCAAAAACAAGATTGGCGATCGCTCATTTTAATGTTTCTGGTCCCACACCCGGGCCCCACACAGTGGAATAATCTCCCAAAAATATCAGGTGCTGAAGGCGTATTTATTTCCAACCTGAATATTTAAGTAATACATTACGGTAAGCTGTCAATAATTGACTTTTCGAATTCAGCAACAATATTTATGTGTACGACGTCAATAAGTAACTCTTTTTTAAAGTTTAGCTCTACTTTTGCTGTTCAGTGTGATTTCTCTATGTATAGCGAAAGAAGATACATGATTAAAAAATTCACAACGTGTTTATTTCCATACATCTTTCAAATACGTTAAGTATTCGTCTTTCTTAAGGGATGTCTCAATGCATACAATTTGTCGCTCAAAAATGAATAGAAAGGATACAATTCCTCTGAATTGTCCAAGATTTTTGCAACCAAGTAGTTTATCATTGCTTACATTTCACCGAATGTAACACTAAATTAGGGTACTATTGATTGTGGACGTGTGTTAGATGGTTAAATGGTAACGTTATTGCAATTTTCATACACGTTTTCAAATGTTTATACAATGTCAAGTATTATCTAAATTTCTAAAATAGTGCTAAAAAATGCCCAATAAATAATGGTATTATATTCAGTATCGTATATTATCACATTGGTACTATGCCTCACTTATCATGCTTATATATCAAATACATATATAATCCATGAGATACATGTATGTGCTATCATTATGTATGTGAAATAATTGATCAAAAAGTATTCTAACCTTGTATTCAGAATTTTTGTGATTCGTTGTTTTTTAATGGAATATTGACACATAATTTGTGCGAAGTGGTTTTTTTTGTGATGAGTTCAGTCTCTTTTACACGCACTATCATATTCAGAGAAAAATATGTCTTCAACCCGTCATAAATATTCGCATTGGGAAATGATTCTACGTGATCGAGTATAAGGTGATCGATTCTCTTGTGAATTCTGACATAGTTTTAGTTTCTATTCCTTTAACAAGGTAACGCTATCAATATAGAAATAACAGAACTGTTATCTATTTCTGAGAGTAATGCCTTCGCATAAATGACTATTATATATTTTAATATTTTTTGCTTATGTATACGTTTTATCATTTATCACTCTCTTCCAGAGCTACGTCAACACTTAAGTCTAAAACCTCAATTATCCTTTTTACTAAATCCTTTCAATGCGACACATAAATGAGAAAATGAGAGTTAAGACAACAATACGTACAAGTGAAAGCACAAATGTCGCGCTAGTTAGGAAGCACGCTAATATTTATATTTATCAATTTGTTGATAGCCCGATCGCAAGCCCTATCTGATTATTAAGATCTAAAGATAATCAGCAATATCAGCATAGTACTATTAGCAAAAATCAATATAGAACAAGTTTAACATAAGCGAAATGAAAATAAGGTAAAAGTTTTGACCTAGCGGCGCATTATCCGCTGCAGGCAAGATAAAATACCTGAATTTTATACAATAACTGCCCTGTATTTTACTAAAGAGGTCCAAATATCCTTCGTCTATACTTTTTTTCTTGTCTTCAAAATGCTTCAAATGTTAACAGTTATGATTATTTGTTGTTTATGTTTTCAGTTGTATATGAATCGTTACTTATTTCATGAATCCTTTTTATAATAATCTTAGGATGAACTGAGAACAAACAATATAACAAGCTAAAGTCATTAAATCTTGAAAATGTGAATTATGTAAATTTTTACAACACAATTCTTATTTTTATCTGTACAATTTATATATAAGGTTTTTAAATAGTTATATAATGTTCATATGTTCATATGTGAAGAGTCACTGTAAAGTACTGCATAAATGGCTTGGACACCTTTTGTAATAAACAATAAGAAAAATACACTAAAGCTGATAATGGCAGTCTTTCATTACAAACATTTCGTCAAAATAATTTTAGTTATAAATATTCTGCTTTTATTCTGAATTTATTTCAATATCAACATATAAATAATCCTAATATATGAATAAAAATTAATATACTTCAATGCACATTTTGTCAGTATGAACCATGAAATCCGGGATGAAATCCTGTTTTTGCCACTTTTCTCAGCATGTGACTTAACTCCCTTCTCGTTCTTGGGTCTTTAATTTCAGAAGACACTATGATTGTATCATAACTGTTCAAACAATATATAAATATATATATAGTTCGTATGCATTATTAAAAACTTACATATGTACCTGTATCCAGAAATTAATTTAAATGCTCAATATGTTGTTTATGCACCTTCTGAACAAAATGTATAATTTTGATAAAAATATCACAGTTTGAAACCTACTTTTCGCAATATTAAAAATATGAAAACTAAAAATTCAGAAATTCGTTAACATTTGCTTTTTAATTTCACAAAAGCAAGTTTAACATTTGCATCAAAAGTCAAATAAATTTCTTGTACGCAAATTGAATAAACATGTTTCACAGTGAATCTCTAGTATGGGATTCTCAATTTCCTTTATGTATCTATCAGTGACTGGTAAGGAATTGAATAATTCTCTTTCACGCATGGCTGTATTTATAGAATTAGAAATTATTTATGACCACTTCAGCTCCTTGAATTTGTTGCATTCAGCTGCATATGAACTACAAAAAAGCGTGCTTTACGAAATGAATACATCTTTTCTTCAAGAATTCGTTTTATCAGACTTAAAAATGAAAGTAGTTTTAATGTATATGACCTAAGTAAGTCAACTGACACCGTAAAGATATTATAAGGTTAACCTTTTCGTAACAGTATTTACGTAACACAAATTACAAACATGTTCGTCTGAAGTAATACATAACCGAGTTTCAGTTTATTAATAAGGACCAACTTACAACATGTAGAAAGACATTTTTAGATATCACAAGACGACTAAAGATATTAAATTTAATGCAGTAATCATGGTAATATAAAATTTGTTAAATAGATGTGGGTTTAAACACTTGAAAATGAAGAAGTATGGCTTACTAAAGACATCGATTTCACCTTTTGAATTAAACAGGTAATTATAGAACATTTGATAAATTAGCCCGAGTCATAAAACGAAACAAACAGGTCAAGGTAGCTCTATGCATAGACGAAGTATCCTGTAAATTTCATGAAATCAACAATTTGCGTTTGTTTGCTGGAGGCAAAAATATGTCTAAAAATGCTATATAGCGCCATCTATAATACAACTAATACAACCAGCATTCATTGGGCACCTTTCAAAACGAGGTCAACGCACCATAAAACAATAAAATTAAATAAACACAATACAAAGAATGAAGAAAAACACAAAGAGTCAATGGGTCGGAAATATAAACGCCTTCAGCAGTTTTTTGAATCCAGAAACAGTGTAAGCATACAAGGAATCCCTGATATTTTTAGGAGATTATTCCACAGAAACATTAAATGAGCGATGGTCATATTGTTTTTGCCAGTATAAATAATGAATAGCAAGAAGAGACATATCATTTGAGGAGCGTGTGACCGGACCGGAAGTAAGTTTCTGTTTGTAGTTAATGTCTGCTAGATATAGTGGTGCAGTTTCATGGAGACATTTGAAAACATACACATACATACATACAAACACGGTTGCTAATAAAGCTGGAATAAAAAAAATCGTACCACTTTTTTATGTAAAAGTCGATTAATGGGAAAAATATCTGGAAACCTGTGTTGGTTTTGGTCAGATTTGATAGGTAATCTATTTGAGTGTGAAACTGAGCTCCGAATGTGATCAACCCTCTCACTTACTGGTTGGGGGCAACAACACAAATGGGTCAATTCACCACTCAAGTTGAGTGGTCATATGGAATGTGTATATCTACTAGAGTGACAAGCAGGCGATTAAATGTCCTGGTCACGATTGACTGTGTCAAGAGAATGTTCAGAATCAAAACACAAAATGATCCTTTAACACCGCTCAATTTACAAAAATAGGTATGTTTTGTCCATTAATTTGTATGTAAAATGTCACTTTACAAAAACAAAAATAGGTATGTTTTGCCCATTAATTTGTATGTAAAATGATATCTTACAAAAAAGTAGTGTATCTTGAAAATCCATTTTTTATGCTCTAAATTTTGGTACCATTATTAGATAGTAAATGTCTATTACTCTATACATATTTTTGAGAGCCGCATGAGGGTATACTTTTTAAATCATAATGAGGTTAAGATCTAGAAATACAATAAGCTGCCTTTTAACATTATACTAAAGCGTTAAAAGTTTATTAAAACAAATTGATTACTTACTTTAAAATGATCATCCTCTATGCCGTGTTTATTGATTTATTCTAATTCTATTAAGTATTTCGAACTTTTGAGTGAACTGAGTCAGGCCCCTGACACTTTATCCCCATATATTTCATAGCTCATTTGATTACTATATCTCAACGGTCGCTGGTTAACATTTCTTCGCTGATCACGTGATCAGTGGCTCCAATTAACGAGAACATACAAAGAATAATCCTTCTCAAATATCGATAAATCCTGACATCGTCCCTGTTGTGTGTTATGCTTCATCTAATACAAGGTGTGCAGCATTCTTTATCCTATGTTCTCGTTTTTGTGTACATATTAAGTTACACGTTACGTAATTGGGGCCATATTTTGAGCTCAGTGTCCTATCTGTTACTCTGTGATTGAGTGAAGAATTGATGTAAAATATGTCAAATGTTTCGTTGATTCTTTTTTAATTGAAATCATCACAAATCATCAATTTTAATACATTTGAGATCGGTTAAAATATTTTTCTTACCTAGGGGTAGAACCCTGCGATAGTACTTCTCATGAACTGAGTGTATGTAGAATTCGTTTAAAAGTTTTACAGCTGTAAGCATAATATACTTTACTCATATTCGTTAAAGCAACCATTTAAAATAAGGCAGAGTAAGTCCTTCTTATGAATTATACTCTGAACAAAACGTACCGATTAGATACAATAAAAGCTTTATGGCAAATGATATCCAATCAGGAGAAAAGATATAGCAAATTCTTTAGCAAATAAAGAACAAAGAACATCATGTTGATTTTGTTTTAAGTGCTATTGAAGAAAATAATGGATAAGATAGCATTATTGTTGAATTGAGATATACATATATATAGATTCTGAAAAATCATTGTGTAATGGTACATCAATATCTGAGTCAAATTCGTAAGCAATTCAGCAAAATACTTGTCCTTGCCATACAACTAACACGCTTTTAGTAAGGATTTATAAGATGGTTCAGGACATTGTGGATTATCTATCGTCTGTCATAAATAGAGCTGTGGGAGATATATTTACTTGGTCTGTTTATATCAAGTGCTTCTCGTGGGAACACGCTGCTCCGGCAGCAGAAAGGAAATACCAGAAGGTGGTGGTATTTGAAAAAGGTAGAAAGTGTAAAAGATTGGCGAAGAAGATCGAAGTTGAAAGTTTAGCCCCTCGACCTAGGTTTAACCACAAATAACATAAATAATACCTGCTAGATAAACTGCAATCTGAAAAGCAAGTTAAAATGAACAGAATTTGGTAGAAGCACTTTTCTCTCTTAGTAATCATAACATTCGTGTGACCATAAAGACAATAATGACTAATAAACAAGTCATTTGAACTTAAGGTACCCATCACTATGTTAGGGTTTAGGGTTTGAGGCATACTTTAGGTCCCATCAAGAATATTAGCGTTAGGGTATGTTAAGGATTATGGTCTAGTGAGGTACGGTTGAGCCATGGTTAGGTTCATATCTTTGATGGAACCTAAAGTATATTTTAAAAGGTTTTATTCTGATTTGCCACATAAATTGTCTTGGCGTTTTGATTTGTTATTAAGCAATACTAACAAGTGTTAAAATGAAGCGCTCCCAGTCATCCATGACTTTTGATATTTTAGCTAGTTAGGTTTGTTTTGGTACATATGAATACAAAGATATATGGAGATAAAGACAGATAAAAGCAGCATGTTATTTATCTTATATAAGAAAACATGACTTTTAACTTCAAGCTAGGTAGGTTTTGTTTTGATAATATCTCCCAGTATCTCATCTAATTGATAAGAGCACATGTGACAAACCGATAGAAGTTTTAATCCGACATAACGCTTTTGAAGATCACTTTAACATCTGTTGCAAAATCTTTAATTTTTATTTCCATTTATATCATGTGGATAAACGCTATTCATTGAGTTGGTGCAAACAAAATAATGAGTACAATTTTTTGATTTAAATCCAAATTTAACGGATATAATTTAGGATCAGATGAACAAATGTTTAAAGATTACACTTTTTTATTTTGAGGTTTTATGTAGTCCTGGTACATACACATGTCTATGATATGAAATAAAATGTCACTAACTAGCGGTTGCACTAATAGGAAGACACTCATTTGTGACGCGTTACAGCAAAATGTACCTTAAGTCGGAGCTATAAGTGTCTGATTTACAATCTCTTAAAAACCATCAATAATCAATTTTTTTTAAAGAGAGGGCAATAAAATAAAGTACCTCTTGCCGAAGGAACCTAAACGATGACTTTAATTTATTATTCTCTCTTCAAAATTAATATTGGTTATTGGTTCTTCAGTTTGTAGCTCCGACTTAACACTTAAGTGCATAATGTGTTTTAGAATCCAGTTAGTGCACAAGGGGGGGGGGGGCTGGATTTTGAACTCTTTAAAAATAATGTTCTCCGCATTATTTATCTTTAAAACTGCACACAATAATACACCAACTCAATTAATTGAATTCATATGAAACACAACAAAATTCCGTCATTCTGTTTCAAAATGGCGGCCAGATGTCTAATTCGTGTCAATTTTTCATATTTTCCGAAAAAATTGGAAACCTGTTTTCCCCAAAAAATGTTTTTTAATGACATTTGGCACATAATATCACATTATAATTACAAATACGTTGCAGCAATAAAAATTCAAAAAAGTTGTTTCGTTTCGGTTGTAGAGGCAAACAAAATTTGAACAGCGCCATCATTTTACCAATTTATGCTAATTAGCTTAAAAACAACGCGACAGATTTGAATTTTTTTGTACCAAAACATGCGCAACCCCTACCTTGACACTGACATAAAACAGCTTTATTGGATTATGTTGCGTTTTCGCGCTTCGCAAACAAATTCCAGGGTCCATATGGACCCTCTTATGCACTTAAGTGTTATGGTACCTTTCGCTGTAACGCGTCACAATTTTCATAAACTAAGGTCTGTCAGTCGAAAAAGCAAACCCTATTTCATTTGGATCAGGATTCTTAGGATTAACTGACCCTTATGTTCATAGTTTTCAATCGGACTAATAAACCATTAGTCTCTGCTACAGACCAGGTTTAAAAGAAACACACCATCCACTCACGGAAAACTAGCATGCACACCACCCACAATCAAAGTAATTTCAGCAGTTAGTCGCTACGCTCCCTCGGACTAAAATTTTGCTTATGTAAGGGAAAGTGGCAAGAGGCTGCATTCGCGGCTCATTTTGGACAGACGGTCACATTTATGGAGTAAAAAATGATGAAGTTATGCACAATATTTCACATGTAGTAAGATCTAGCATAATATGCATGATTTACGGATATTTCATTTACCACGATTTCCATATGCCCTACTTTTCTTTTCTTAACATTTACTCGATATCTTGACACGTTTAAGTTTCATATCCGCAAATTGTCTCTCCTCATAATCGGCGGGGGCTTGAAGAAGTATCCATTTCAAACAGAAAAAAAATCGGTTTTTTTTTTCATTTTCTTACATGTTTGAAATATGACAGTATTCGTCTCTATTACTGTGACGAAAACATTGTTGTAGTCTGTCATAAATAGAAAAGCAATTTCTCCAAATTTTTGATGATATCTTGCAACCCTGTTATAGTGACTAGCCTACATTACAAACCGTATTTTAAAAAAATGGAAAAGCTCTTTTAAAACTCGAAATTTGGAAAAACAAAAAAGATCATAATATAAAAAGGCTGAGAAAATGATCTTTTGTTGTTGTACTAGTAATTGTATTCTTGATGATACTATATATATATATGTGCACCGTATTTAATTACTAATTGTTTATTTTCAAATAAATTTACCAGATAAAAGACCAATCATAGATACTCAAGAAAATGATATATAATAATCCTTCAATCAAGAGATATGCCTAAGATATGAAACCGAAACTGAAAAATTAAATTAATGGCACTTGCTTGAAATGATAAATCCTGGCATAAATAGTCTTCCCAACTTTAATTATAGTTAAAAGTATTTGAAAGAATGCGTTTATATTTTAAAGTCATATATGTATTGACCTTGCTATCCTTTTCTTTTGACTTTATACTCCATTCATTAAAACATCTTCTTGGGAACAATAATAACAACAAAATAAAATAGTGACGGTTATTTTGTTTAATTGGCGAAGTCATAAAGATAACACTGAATTGAATTTATATCCTTTTAGTTGATCCCAAATTATTAATAAGAAGGAATGTGACAAAACAGACAGTATTTTAAAGCCGATAAAGTACGTTTGATGATAATTTAAACATCTATAGCCGAATATGAAACATCTACTTGGAATGATGACGCTTTCCATTAGTATCATGTAGGAACACAATATACCTTGATTTAGTGCATACATTCCCTCCATTTGGGAAAAAAATGATAAAAAATAATAATTATTCAATTAAATTCAATTCAATTTATTTATTTATGTTTCTCAATTCACAATTATATTTATAACAATTCTATTGCACGAATGTTACATATTTAAACTTCAAAAACACATCAGCTAAAATTTATACGAAATTGGTAGATCATGATATGACAATACTAATTATACAATCAATGTGATCTACCGAGTGAGTCAATAAAAGTGCAATACTTGAAATGGGCGTCATAAAATTTGTTTCTAAGTAGATCATAAATTTACCTATAGCATGTTGAAAGAATGGGGATAAATGATAAATGCGTTCTAAAGATATGGTCAATGGAATTATTTACTGCTTCTTTGAATGTTCACATGCTTCTATTTGCTTTGTACGTTACATCTACCCGTATAAGTCTGTTCACTTTATACGCATCTCTGTCATGTAACATTAGCACAATCTTTTGACCTATCATTTCCGTCAACACCTTTTTACCACAATTACCTGCGGAATCAACTTGTCAATTTCAGATAGGTTTACACCACAAGAAACAAAATTCAAAATAAGGATTATACTCTTGTCATGTTACTATATAGCGGTAGGTATTGATAGTGTTGTGATGTGAAATAGAAAGAATGCGACGTTTATCAGATGTGGCTGATACGTCTAGATTCAAACTGAAAAGATATACTGTCAGTGCAGCATCTAAGGTCAACCGGATGCTACGACTCCTTAGGAGAAACCCGAAGCATCGTCATCCTAAACCTGAAGGTTTTAGCCAATAATATCCATTGTCAAATCATATCTTCAGTATCGCTCAACTGTTTTGAATTCCTATCAATATTTTAGAAACCATCCAAGCAACTGCAGCTTGAATGATGAAAAAAAATGTTAACGGACCCATAACATAAAAGCAATGCTTTTGCAATATTTTATAACCCCCAAAAGAAACACTCATCATTACTATCTTGCCTATAACCTCATTGCAGCCAACAAAGACAGTTCTTCATTAATACAACAAATTCCACAAGGAGACGATTCCATTTTATCAAGATATCAACTCCTTACTACGCATCTTGGAAAGGAATTAATAAGTAAATAAATAAATAAATAAATAAATAAATATGATATATTTATAGAGGATAGCCTCATCAGTGTCTAGCACTGCTTTCCATGAGGGTCCTCTTTCAGATAGTCAGATTTATTTACCAGTTTTAGGGCAGGTGGAAAACCGGAGCGCCCGGAGGAAAAAACCTGCGGAAGCAAGTTTGGTCTTGCAACCAATTACACATACAGCGCCTAGACCAAATGAAGTACTGCTGCACCACCTGCTTCCTCATGTATTTCTTTATGCCAACTTTGGAACATTCTTCCTGCCAACATCATCACAGCTCTATCGGAGTGCGTCTTCAGGCCCTTTGTCTCATTGATTGGATTTTTGTCACTCGCTTATGTATATGGCAGCATTTGACCAGCTTCTCTGGCACCCAAACTTTTACCTTTATTATGTCCATATCCTGAAGAGAACGTGCCAGAGTACCAATGCGGAAGTAGAAGTAGAAGACATTTTATTACAAATTACAGATGATTTTACTTTATTTCATATTTATTTAGTCGGTCAGCCGCCGGTTGAGC
>JXSR01S064577.1:0-11704 GCA_000969725.1 Ophiothrix spiculata
AAAAGGAATGTGGCAACATTTTTAAAACCCTTTTTGATTATTATGGGTGCAAATACATGTCTTACACCTCTGTCAATCTCCCATTTGAGATGTCTCTACTGACCAGATAAGATTTTTATTTGTTTTGAATGGCATCTATTTTCCATTGGCTAAATAAAGATTCCCCAAGTTTTAAAATTGAATTAATCCTTGCATGTAGCGCCTGAACAATTAACAAATTGTATAAACAGTGGTTTCATTGAAGTACTCAATTAAAAAATAGGAAACCTACTGTGCATTTGTGTTTACTTTTGCTACATTTAAGTGATCTGTAGTCATTAATTTTGCAATTGTCATAATTTGCAATATTCTTTTTCTTTCGCCCAATCTTGATTTCAAAATTCAAAGTGAACGGTAGTGACTATAAAAATGGTCATAATTTGTAATTTTCCTTTTCTTTCATGCAGTCAGGAAAATCTGCATTCGTAATGCACAGCAGGATACGGGGAAGAAGATTTGATTAATTTGGATGGGCAGTACATTTAGGCGGCACAGTCACACAGATTGAACTGATACAGATCTGGCTACAAATTGGCTGAAATACCTTTAGAAGCAATTTTGAAATTGAAAAAAAAAGTAGGGCAAAAAACTTGACACATCGAAAATATGAAAAATAGTTGATGTTTTTTATGCTGTTTGCATAAAAGAACATTATGAACAGTTGTGCAAAAATTCCGTGCTATTTTGTCAAGGGTATGGTTGAAAAGGATATGATATAAAAAAATATGCCTATTATTAAATGTGTGAATTCATTACTCGTATTGCAAGTCCCGATGGTAACGCTAGAAAAGAGCAAGTCATAACACTTTGTCTGCTAAGGTGTTATATGGAAATTATGAATTTAGGTAATGTGCGGGGTAATGTGTAGGGAGAATGCATGTGTGTTGGCTTGACTCTAAGATTGGTCATTTATATTGCCTGGACTGTCCAAAACATTCTATTGATTCATACTATGTGGGATTCAAGTTTATTTTTTATCATTTTCTTTCTCGTTAATCGAAGTGATAGAATTTAACAGTAGGAATGTGCTAAATGGCAGTATAGCGATAGATAATAAGTCTGTCTGTAAATTACATTGGGGAAATGGGAAAACAAACCATGTGCAAACACACACACAAACATACGGTCCAAATACTTATGCAGACTACTGCAGAAAATTGTCCTATCCCATGAGGTCCGTCGGGTCGCTGATATCGCAGCCAGGCGGAAAAATGAAGTTGAGGTGTCCTGCAGATTTACCATTAGATTAGTAAAGCTGTGAAAGTCATTTAGCCTATGATGAAATGGACTTGCACCGTCTGTAAGTAAGACCGCAGCCGTGATTTACATATCTGCTATCTTGTAACCCGGCAGGCTTTATTATTACGTCAGCGTTTTATGTGTGAGTGGAATAAAACCATCTGAGCCAGTTTTTATTACCTTTGATACTTAGGTTGATGATAAGAATCAAGATTGAGATCGAGATTGGTATGAATCGCAGTGGTCTGCTTTGCCAAGTCAGACAACTGTTTCAAAATGTGGTACATGATTTGATCAGAATTTTGCATTAAATAAGTAGTGTAGTATATGAAATGTTTTGAAAGATATAGTTATGCAACTGAATTAAAAAGGTTGGTTTAGGTGTGCCGTCTATTTCATTTGGAAAGGAAAATGTAGGGAATAGAAGCATTGCTAGTAATTAAATTTGTGTGAAACTATCAATTTTTGTTTGAAATCTATTGAGGTTCTAATCTATACTAACTGTTTCTTTCTTGGAAACAGCTATTTCCATTTTATTTTTGTAATTCACAAAGTTACATTCAAAGACCAAATTTCAAAGATTATTATCATCGGATGGAATAAAGTGCAACTTGAGTCTTAGATCTTCTCCTTTGGGATATAGGCTTAATGCTTTGAACAATGAATTTGATATAAAATTTAAGTTGTTAATTATGAGGGCATTGCTGTGTTGTAGATAATTTAGCACTTTGATTATGTAAGATTATAGGAAAGCTTCATTGCTTTGTAGTAGATTAGTTTACTACGGTGATAATTCTGTGAAGCTAAAAGCAATACTCTTGGGAAATAAAAGTATTTTTTAACAAACAGAATGAAAATACTATCGAAAAGTACATAACTTCAAATTATTGAACTGAAGTATGCACACTCAATATTTACACTAACCTGGCAGATAAAGATGATTATATATATCCCATGTTAAAATGTCAAATTCATAATTCATTCAGCTATGATATTGATGGTAATGAACTGTGCCCTAGAGGATTGGATTATGAAAAGACTTGCAAAATAGGAACGTGTTTTACCGGAGGCACATGGCTCATCAGCATATATCCCCACATGGTGGCGTAATCTTGATCATACTAGGCAAATTCTGATTATTTTCTCTCCTAGTCTCCATAATGTATAAAGCACAAACAAACACAGTCGCTTTATGATGTAGCCCTAGAGCTTCCCTTTAAAGTCTTTATCATGAATTTTACATCAAGATGTGTCGTGTTGAGTCGGGAGGTTACAGAGTACAGAAGATAGGAAGAGTAGAGATAATGGCCCCCAGAAATGATACAGGCTATGGAATGAAAAATAGGTGACCCGTCATATCGAAAGGTACCTTAAGGTCGGCATAGTAAACAAGCTTTTAGCCAGGATTTGAAAGTAGGGCGTCCAAATTCGCGGCCGGGCGAACAGGCCGGCTTCAATCGAAACATTGTGACATCAGCATCATTAATTTTCATACTTCACAAAGAAGTCGAGGATTACGTTTGCGCTAGTTTTTAACAAAATGGCGACTCACTGGGCAACGAACGAAGAAAAAACGCGATATAAAACCCATTTTAAGTTCACAAAGTACAATAAATTGATCAGATTTTGTGATGATGATGATTATTGAAGATAAATTCTAACATTTTTTGACGGCCTCTAGGACGGCTTTAGCATTTTCTATGCCATCTTTTATCGTGACAGGCCGTCCAAAAGACGGCTTGACGGCTCTCTGGCTAAATTACGAGATACGGGCCAATGAAGCTGAGCATAGTCAAAAATCACGTCCAAGGTCGAATTTCTAATTTCATCAGCAACGTTATCTTTGAAGTGTATTCTATCATGTTAACCAGGTTACAACATCCAAAACATAAGACAAATGTTTTAAAAACCAAGATAAAAAATCTTTTCTCCGTTCAAGTTTTACCAGTGCAGAAACTTAAATTGCTCACTGAGCGTCTAGAAGGGGAGCGGCAGAGAAAATGAAAGGACACAAAACAACCCTTAACTTATTTACCAATTTATTTGCAGAAATGGCAGGAGCTGTCCACGGGTTACAAACTACAATTGTGTGATTATACAGAATAAAGCCTTTGGAGTGGCACCATGCACTCGCTTATCACATATACCTGTGCGGTACACCCCACACATTAAATTATACACGATCACTTTAAATAGCAACTTCGTTTAGCCTGTAGCGTTACAACAATGTGATTATGACAAATCACAAACCATTACATGTATTTACATATCTGCACGGTAGAGCTGAACATTTTTACCAATTAAGCTATTATGCATGCAGCCAAAACAAAAAGCAAGCAAAAACAGCTGGCCAGCAACCAGGCAGAGGACCCCAAGGCCCAGATCACTCCGACATTGGACAACCAAAGAAACGGTACGAGCGGCACCAGCCAAAAGAAGTCTGAGGGAACTGAGCCCAAGGGTCCACAGCACGCCCCACCTCAAACCCAACCTTCACTCAGGGAAGGGAGGGTGGGATTTTCAAACGACCATATCCCGCCAGCTCCAACCTAGAATATGAGGGAAAACGTGGAAGGAAAAAGGAGGGGCCAACGAAACAGCGCGAAACGGTTGACACAATGATTGATAGCTGTCATATCCACCAGCCATAGAGGCGAATACCAGAAGCACTGAGATCACCAATCGATCTCTTTAGCCTATTGGGCAAAACACCAGGGGAAATTTGGAAATGTGTCAACCACCCGCCCAGAAAGAGCCTGCCAAACGAACCGAAAAAGAGGGTTGGTGTCCAGACGCCTGTGAGCAAATCCAGTTGTAGTTTAGACAAGCTAACCAAAACTGGAGCAATTTTCTCAGAACTATAGTTTTCTGAATCAGCCCGATGCCTTTTACCAATTTGGATGACAAAATTTTGCTAGGATTTTGAATTTTTAAAAACCTTTTTGATTATGATGGGAGCAAATGTGCCTCACACCTCATCAATCCCCCATTTTAGATATGTCTCTACTGACCAGTTAAGATTTTTATTTGTTTTGAATGGCATCTAAATGCCTAAATAAAGATTCCTCAAGTTTAAAATTGAAACAATCGTTTCATAATTAGGTGTAGTGTCTGAAAATTTTACAAATTGTATAAATTATGGTTTCATTGAAGTACTCAATTAAAAATTAGGAAACCTACTGTGCATTTGTGTTTGCTTTTGTTACAAAATGATCTGTAGTCATTAAATTTGGCAAGTGTCATAATTTGCAATATTCTTTTTCTTTCGCCCATTGATTAAACAAAATTCAAAGTGAATGGTAGTGACTATAACAATTGTCATTTGTAATTTTCCTTTTGTTTACGTAGTCGGGAAAATCTCCATTTGTAATGCACAGCAGGATACGGAGAAAAAGATTTCATTAATTTGGATGGGCGGTCACACAGATAGAATACTGATAAAGATCTGGCTAGAAATTGGCTGAAATACCTAAGCAATTTTAAAATTGGAAAAAAGTAGGGCAAAAAACTTAACATATATCTAAAATATGAAAAAAGTGGAAGTTTTTTATGCTGTTGGCATAAAAGAACATTATGAACAGTTGTGTAAAAATTCCTTGCTATTTCGACAAGAGTAAGATATGATATAAAAAATATGCCTATTATTAAATGTGTGAATTCATTACTCGTATTGCAAGTCCCAATGGTAACTAACGCTCAAAAAGAGCAAGTCATAATACTTTGCCTGCTAAGGTATTATATGAATATTTCGAGTGTTGGAGAAAGCGTGAGTCTAATAATGGGTCATTTATATTGGCTGGACTGTCCAAAATCCAAGAATGTTGCATTCCATTGAATCATGCAATGTGCGATTCAAGTTTATTTTTCTCATTCTCTTTCTCTTTAATCGAAGTGATGGAATTTAACAGTAGAAGGTGCTAATTGGCAGCATAGCATTAATAAGTCTGTTTGTAAATTACATTGGGGAAATGGGAAAACAAACCATGTGCAAACACATACAAAACATATGGTCCAGATACTTATGCACCGACTACGGCGGAAAATTGTCCTATCCTATGAGGTCCGCCAGGTCGCTGATATCGCAGCCAGGCGGAAAAATCAAGTTGAGGTGTCCTGCAGATTTACCATTAGATTAGTAAAGCTGTGAAAGTCATTTAGACTATGATGAAATGGACTCTCACCGTCTGTAAGTAAGACCACAACAGTGATTTACATATCTGCTATCGTGTAACCCGGCAGGCTTTATTATTACGTCAGCGTTTTATGTGTGAGGAGAATAAAACCATCTGAGCTAGTTTTATTACCTTTGATATTTATGTTGATGATACTGATAAGAATTAATATGCCAGTGAAAGAGATTGGTATGAATCGCAATGGTCTGTGCTTTACCAAGTCCAACTGTTTCCAAAAGTATAAAATTTGTATTTAAAGGAGCTTGGTCCAATTTTTCAAAATTTAGTTTTCAGTGTCATATGAAAGATGACCACTAACAAGGTTTAAGTTTCAAATCTCAGCTGAAGCAGTCAATCCGTTATGATTTTATGGGAAATTTTGTATTTTAGAGCCACCTTTATGTTACTGAATTAATTATGGTTACCATAATAAGACACATTTTTATAAATGTCTCCAAAATGGAACATAACTCAGCCGTCAAATTTGACATGGATTATGAGAAAAATATGAGCAATATTTTGGTATCGAAATCTCAAAAAGTTAGAAAAAAAGTTGGAAGCAATCGGACCATGCTCCTTTAATAAGTGGTAATCTAGTCTAGTATATGAATTTTTTTGGTATTTGCTCCTTTAATAAGTGGTAATCTAATCTAGTATATGATTTTTTTTTGTATTTAAAGGTTGGTTTTAAGTCTACCATCTCTAAGGAAAATGTAGGGAATAGAAATGTTGCAAAAAATTAAACATGTGTGAAACTATCATTTTTTGAAATAATAATAATAATGCACTTATAATGCGCCATCTATCTAGACGAGCCTATTCCGAGGCGCGAACATAAGCACATAAATTGACAAACAAGGTAAATATTCACTACATGAATAACATATATAAAGACATTTCAAAGAGTAATTTTAAACATGATCATACACTGTAAAGTGAAAGTTCCTCGTTTTGGAACTAGTCCTTGTTTTTCTAAAACGAGTAGGCTACTCGTTTTTGTAAAACAAGTAACAACTCGTTTTAGAAAAACGAAAAACAAGGACTAGTTCCAAAATGAGGAACTTTCACTTTACAGTGATATGCAAGTTTAAACAAATGAGTTTTTAAGGTCTTTTTGAAAGTGTCCAATGAATTACAAAAATGAAGATTAGCAGGAAGTGAGTTCCAGAGAAATCTCTTGAGGTTCTTTTATTTCCATACTAAATCTTTCTTTCTTAGAAACGACTGTTTTCATTTGATTTTGTAATTCACAAAGTTACTTAAATTAAAAAAACAAATTTCAAAGATTATTATCATTGGATGGAATAAAGTGCAACTTGAGTCTTTGATCTTCATCAGAATATAGGCTCAACTCTTCAATAATTTTGATATAAAATTAAAGTTGTTAATCATGAGTGCATTGCTGTTTTGTAGATAATTTTAACACTTTGTTTATGTTAGATCATAGGAAAGCTTCATTGCTTTGTAGTAGATTAGTTTACTGCGGTGATAATTCTTGATAATTCTGTGAAGCTAAAAGCAATACTCTTGGGAAATAAAAGTACAGAATGAACATACTATCGAAAAGTACATAACTTCAAATTATTGAACTGAAGTATGCACACTCAATATTTACACTAACATGGCAGATAAAGATGATTGTATATATCCCATGATAAAATGTCAAATTCATAATTCATTCAGCTATGATATTGATGGTAATGAACTGTGCCTAGAGGATTGGATTATGAAAAGACTTGCAAAATGGAAACGTGTTTTACCCAAGGCACATGGCTCATCACAGCATATATCCCCACATGGTGGTGTAATCTTGATCATACTAGGAAAATTCTGATTATTTTCTCTCATAGTCTCCATAATGTATAGAGAGCAAGCAAACACAGTTGCTTTATGATGCAGCCCTGGAGCTTCCCTTTAAAGTCTTTGTCATGAATTTTACATCAAGATGTGTCGTGTTGAGTCGGGAGCTTACAGAGTACAGTAGATAGGAAGAGCAGTGATAATGGCCCCCAGAAATGATACAGGGCTATGGAATGAAAAATAGGTGAATAGACAATATAGCAAAATGCTGTATATAAGTGTAGCTGCAGTCTTAAATTGAAGGAAACAAAAGACTGTATTCAAAATACAAATATGCAGTACAGGAATAAATTGAAGTAAAAACTATAAACTTCAATGGCAACCAGTGATCCTCCTGCTAAGGCCATATGGCGCAACATTGACGCAGAAACTGGAAAAATTGGCACAACAGGTTTTTCAAAATGTGCAAGAAAGATGTTTTTTTGTGCTTTACTTAGCCAATTTTTAGCGTGAGCTCCTAATTTTGGCGAAAGAACCTCTTCAACTTTATCAAAACTAATCAAATTGGCACAAGCTCAAAAACCTTATGGTAAAGGGAACACTGATGGCAACTTAAAAAGTTGAAGAAGAAAATGGTAATTCAATTGTCTTTTTTCAGAAATGAATGTTGAAGTTTCAATAACAATGTCTCATTTTTTAAGTTTTATTAATTATCTTTCTAGAAGTCGAAATCTGTATTTTAACCAAGATCATCTACCTTTACCTATCGATGTGGCGCATCACAATTGTCATATTTGTTGTTGAAAACGGTGATATATAAGAACTTTTTCTTTCCATAATTTATGATATTTCAGACAATGACAATAATGCCATTACAACTGTCTGTAGTGTTTTGAAAAAAGATGGATTATTTTTTTCATCTGCCCACAATGAGATGAGCATAACACAGGGATTTTCTATCCAGCAGCCATTCTATTTGAATACGTTGTCATCTAAAGAATGGCATTCATGCAAGCAAAACCCAAGTTTGTCATCTTTCTCCCCCGTAATAACTTGTGGAGAGCTATGTTATCTTGTAGAGTTTGGAGTACGCTCTCATCTTGCCCTCATCATGATGAGATGTACCATGTGTGATTATGTGGTGTACTTTCACACTTTCTACTCTTCCTAGTTTCAACTTGAACAGATGAGAAAGACATGCTACATATATTATAAAGATGTTATTTGCATTGCATTTTTATAGGTTTGCTGTAAGCTAGGTGAAGTCGTTAAGACGATGTTCATATTATTCATGGGTGCTTATGACATGATGATGTTTTCTATTTGATTCATCAAAAGATTTGTCATGTTCAGTGTGTGCATTGTCAGAACCGAATGTAATATTTGATAAATGAAATGTTTGATAAAAGATCCTTTTAGTGCGCATCAATTATGAATACGGGATTTACAATTCTTTTGATCAAATTTACATTTTCTTTTACGTTACAATGTGAATGTACTTGTTTTACATGACAGATTAATTTTGACAAATTAACCTTGTAAGGAGATCAATGCTCTTAATGGGTTTTTAAGTAAAGGTGTCTTTCTCCCAAAGACTGATGAAAATGTGTTTGATGATTTAATATGCGTAGACTTCATTTATAATGTTTTAATAGCAAGTTCCCAATATTGTTTGGATCAACGGTGCCCAGCAATTGAGATTTGATGTTCTACTCAAATTCATAACTGTTTAATAGCTGCAGCTTATAAACTCGCAACTGAGAAATGAAACCTTCTTATTCAGTCCAGCGCTGTTCCACTTTGCAGTATGATATGAGTAAATTTCTTACAAGAAATCACCATGCTTTAGTTGACTCTGTGGTATTATCTTTAAAACAGGTCAGAATTGAAAAAGAGTGTTTTTATTAATATTTTTGTGCTTCTCTTTTGGGAAATTTCAAAACATGTGAAAATATTGATATGAAAAAGAATTTTTTACACTTGAGCAGTCCGTGGAAATCGTACCCAAACATTATTATAGATTCCACACCCTAGTTTCCATTCCTTGGAGAAATCAATTTAAATGCAGCATGATTCTTCTCTACTTATTCTGTTAAGTCCTTAAATTGAAAATTGCATTCTTACCTAGCTGGCGACAAAGTATTCACCTCCCAAGGAATTTTTGAAGCGACACATATTTAGTCTGCTTGAGAAGATGACTACACAATATCCACAAAGGGACTGAAGACTCTTAATAACAACACATTAAAAAAGTGTCTGTTATTTCGCTCTTTTTTTATTTTTTTTGTAATGTACTACTTTGTTCCTTCCCTGATTACTGTCGAGATAAGACTCAAGATTGGAAACTTGATTAGGAGACTCAAAAAGATCTGGATTTGTTTGCATTTTGAATGTTTTCTTCAGAGACTTTATTAAGAGAAAGCTAGCATAACCTCCAGTCACAAAACTGCGCTTCTTTTAAGACTTAATAGGGAATCTCTGCTCTGTTGGTATATTTGTGAAATGATAAATTTCTGAGCACTGGGGATCTTAAAAAGTACGGCTGAACCTGTGATTTACTGTGTTTGGGTAAAAAATTGTGCTCTAGGACATCATATTATGAATGATTCACAGAAATGATGTTCATCAATCTTTTGAAGGATAGAGCTCCATTTCTAAATTGGATTTGAATATAGTTGTAATAGTGATACATTTGATTTGCTATTTGTTAAGTAATTTAGGAAGAATATTAGGAAATAATGTTGAGTGTCTCATGCATGTATTTTATTACCTGTCTTCTTTTTTTTTTTAAATAACAATTACTTTTCGAGGAGGTATCATTTTGCAAGTCTGTGAAGAGAACATGAGAAATCAATAGCATTATGAAGGTAAAATAGTGCCTGGTATAATAAAAAGAATGTGGCAAAAAGTAACACAATTTTGTTTGGATTTTAATTTAAAAAAAAACCTTTTTTGATTATTTATGGGAGCAAATAGGCCTCACACCTCGTCAATCTCCCATTTGAGATATGTCTGTACTGACCAGTTGAAATTGTTATTTGTTTTGAATGGCATCTATTTGGCTAAATAAAGATTCCCCAAGTTTAAAACTGAAACAATTGTTGGCTTAATAGATATATTTATTATATGTATAGCGCCTGAAAATTTTACAAATTGTATACACTGTGGTTTTATTGAAGAACTCAATTTAAAAATAGGAAACCTACTGTGCATTTTTGTTTACTTTTGTTACAAGTGATTTGTAGTCATTAAATATGGTTTGTAGTCATTAAATATGGCAATTGTCATAATTTGCAATATTCTTTTTCTTTTGCCCAGTCTTGTCTTAAAAACAAAATTCAAATGTGAATGGAGTGACTATAAAAATAGTCATAATTTGTAATTTTCTTTTTCTTTCATGCAGTCAGGAAAATCTCCATTTGTAATGCACAGCAGGATACGGGGAAAAAGATTTCATTAATTTGGATGGGCGGTGCAGTAGACAGGACAGTTACACAGATTGAATACTGATAAAGATCTGACTACAAATTGGCTGAAATACCTTAGCAATTTTGAAATTGAAAATAAAAAGTAGGGCAAAAAATATGAAAAAGTGGATATTTTTTATTCTGTTATCATTAAAGAACATTATGAACAATTGTTTAAAAATTCCTTGCTATTTTGACAAGAATATGATTGGCAAGGATAAGATATAAAAAATATGCCTATTATTAAATGTGTGAATTCGTTACTCGTATTGCAAGTCTCGATTGTAACGCTAGAAAAGAGCAAGTCATAACACTTTGGTTAAGGTGTTATATGGATATTATGAATGTAGGTAATGTGCGGGGTCATTTATATTGCCTGAACTGTCCAAAATCTAAGAATAGTACAGTCTATTGATTCATGCAATGTGGGATTCAAGTTAATTTTTATCATTTCCTTTCTCTTTATGCAGGCGTCACTTTGAAGCCTGGACCCACCCTCCTCACGGGCCGCCAAATATCGACGCCGACTCGACGTCGATGCGTCAGGTCAATATATTTGTGTGTATAGCGAAGTCCTGGCGTTCTTTTATTTTCATTTGGTGAAGCTTTACCTATAAAGTTTTTGAAATGTGTGAAGCTTGGACGTGTGATTTGTGTTTCCTGGTGATAGGACATCGAATCCATTACGTCGGTCGCGTCGAAAACATGTCGAAATCGTGTATTTCAAACATTTCAACAACTTTTATGATCACTGACGACAGCCCGGCCCGGCGCCATCTTGGATTTTCGCTGTCGCCGAAATGCTCTTACCTATATAAAATGGAACAGTCCGATGTCATTTTGAGGTCACATAACCGTAGTTCAGAGGTCAATTTCATTCATAAAACGGAAGTTAGCCCGTGATTGACAGGATCTAGAGCTAGGCGATCCGGCGATCTATACGAGGTTCAAACAACGGGACTTTCCCGATAAATTTTAGTGACTTTT
>JXSR01S064580.1:17537-37269 GCA_000969725.1 Ophiothrix spiculata
AATTTGCGTCATTTTATTGTTAAGGTCATCACATTTGTTATTGAGAGTTTTAATGTTTTCAGCATCTTTCTGTCTTTGTTTCTTTAACTCGGTAAGATTTTGTATTTATTTGACCTTTATTTTCTTTTGTCAAGTAAAGCAGTAACAGGGAAGGCACTCTATCACTCAAATGAGAGGGTGATCAATCAAAAACGTTATTGAAAATGCAATGATAGTATATGCATAATGAATTGTCGCCGATTGCCCCAAAACGCAAAACATAGTGACCCCGGGCATCTAATTAATTGTTTTTACATCCCTTGCGGTCATTTTGATGAAAAAAGTCGGGGTACCACCTTAAGGGGAAGGGTAAGCCGTCAAAGTCTGTTTGTAAGGGGGGGGGGGGGGGTTGTAACCCCCTATATAAAAGTCGCCATTTTGAAAAATATCTGCATGCTAACAAGCTGAAACTTACATACCATGATAGAACTACCATTATCTTTATTCATTAGCAAAAACCCGATGAAAATCTGATATTTAGAACCTTTATAGCGAATGTTTGATATCAGATTTTGGCGAAATTTTCCGACCTAAAGTACTTTATGACGTCATAATTACATAACGCCTTGACCGATTTTCATGATTTTGGTATCAATGGAAAGAGGGGACCCTACCCTATACTATAGTACAAAGCAAACACACCTTTGGCACGTCAATTTTATTTTCACAGGGGGGGGGGGGGGTGTCAACCATCCCCCTTAGGTGATGACGTAGTAGAAAATAGCTTGGGTGGACGAGGGTTAAATATAATACACTAATTGCTTTAAATAGATGACAGTGCCATAAGCACTATCGTTCTGTCGCTTGGACAAAGATTAAATTGATTGAATAAACTAAACTGGCGTTAAACGCACGAGATAATCGCCCAATCATACATAAACCTTGTCCATCGAAATATTTGAACACGGGCCATTTATGTTTTAATTATAAACTCAGAGTTAATCATATGTTCAGTTGTGTAAACTATTTATAAATAGTTTTACTATATTAATGTAACTACAGTTTTCGGTTTATAATTACTGAATTAGAATTTACCGTTTTTAATATTATTTTGGAACTCTACCAGTCCGGTCCAACTGCCCATTTAGAAAAGGTTGCCTGATGCGGCAGCACCTTTCCCAATCTGGCAAGTATAATACCCAGAATGCACTGCGAAGCCTATTGTATTTTTAAAAATCTTAGCTGTGAACCAAACGACACTTTGGTTGGCGGTGATTTTTGGTATACAGCAAGAGGGTCATATTTGGATGGTTTTCACCAGGCGAAAAAAATATTGACCAGGAGCAAAGTATTTAAAATTATATAACCGTTTTTAACGGTTTTCCTAATTCAAATTTAAAAAAAGTAAACAAATAGTTTTTAATTGTAAAATGTTGAAACCCTTTTCAAAGATGAGATTTGTTGAGAGAAATAGTAAATAAACTCTTATATCCAAGGATATTTCAAGTTATAAAATTAAACATTTTTAATGGTACAGTGCATTGTGGGTATTCATGCTTGCCAGATTGGGAAAGGTGCTGCCGTATCAGGCAACCTTTCCTAAATGGGCAGTTGGACCGGACTGTCTACATTAACATAACCTCGACTTTATGTCAAATGTGAAAATACTTATTGATTTTTATTATTATCTATTCGTATATAGACTTTTCTTGATTAGGTTAAACAGTGATGGTTTATTTCTTCCTCTTTCCACTAAACACAACCTACTATCCATGCTAGATACTGAGCCCTCCCATACGCTCTACGATCCGTAAAACTTACACAAGTACAGTCATTACGGTGTGTGTTACGGTCACTTTATGGTTGCAGTGTAATGTAATAGCACTTGACGGGCGCGAGAACAGGATGAAAAGGTCACTGTACAATCAACTTTAACTTTAAAGTAGCTATATTTTATTTTCAATTCAAGTGCATTTTGTACACGTAATGTGTGTGTGAATGTGTATGTCTAAGAATATCTGATCATTGCGTAGTTAGAAAGTTGTCACGCAATGATGACTGGGCGTAGCGTGTTTTGGTTCGCACATTTTAAATTGCGTACGCAAGCTTATTTTGAATTATGAACATGATAAATTAGATAAATTCGTTACCAACTGTTGGTTTTGTCGCAATGCGGAAGATATCTATTGCTGGGTGGTGTATCCCATTGGAGCTTCGGCCATAGATATCGCTTCGCATTGCATGAACAAACCTTATATTATTGATAATTAATACATCAATGAATATTTATTATGTGCATGGTTCAGTACATTTTTTTTAATATGGTCCTTCATATAATAACAATTTAGTTTTAATCAGACGTTACTGATAAGTTCAACATAAACAAACAAGATCAGAAGGGGAACTAATTTCACAATTTGTGACTGAATACTGTTTTGTAGTACTTTTAACTGTTGTGTTCCAGGAAAATATACTTAAAAATGCACGCTTTAGAGAACACACTATATCGTTAACCTGAGAGTGTATCAGACATCCTTTCAAACATTTGGATTATGAGTAAATTCTATTGTAGCAAATGTACTGTACGGGAAAGAAAGCACATAATGGACTGTTAAGTACACTTTCATTTCAAACATGATTTTGATGTATATAGATGGTTGTTCATTCATTAGCCGCATATAAGTTCAGGTGCAATGTCACTATACATGTATATTTCACCGTAACCTTAATGTGGTTTTCATGTCACTAACAGAAATCTAAACAAGATATTGATAAGATGTTTCACCATGTGTAGTTGACAGTTGACATTTTTAGCGATATATTTGCCAAAGTAAGTACCTTTAATAGAACAAAGATTTTCCATACTTTCGCTCTTGTTTGGATCAGGCATCTTAGTCTCTTTTTTGTGGACCCCGTTGGAAATAAGTTTGCAAGAGTAGCCAGAATTTATATGCCATCCTAGCATATGTTGGTTTTGGTACTGATTTGAATTATTTGCTTTTGTATGTTTTTAAAGCCTTTTCAGGGAAGTTTATATTTTATCAAAGATATTTTGTATGTTTCGTTAATATTTATATTTTCATCTTTGCACCACATAAGCTGAATAAATAACAAACAAACAAACACACGATACAACAAGTAGAACGTATTGAATAATTGAATGACCCAAGTATAATTATCGGCTACATGTCGTCTTCGCATGAAGACCAATGTATTAGAGATATGAAGCAAAAACTATATTTTGGTTTTGTTTATGAACAATTTCTCTAAAGGAGTATAATGGTCCGATTGCTTCAACTTTTTTTCAAACTTTTTAAGAATTTGGTTCCAAAATATTGCTCATATTTTTCTCATAACCCATGTGAAATTTCACGGCTGAGTTATGTTCCGTTTTGACGATATATATGAAAATGTGTCTACAGTAACGTATAGGAAGCTCTAAAATACAAAACTGCCCATAAACTGCACATAAAATCAAAACCGTTTGACCGAATCCGCTAAAATTTGAAATATAGTCCTCTTGAGTGGTCATCTTTAATATGACATTGAAAACTAAATTTTGAAAAATCGGACTAAGGTCCTTTAAAATGGTCAAACCTTGTGCTGTTTATATTCTGTAGTTTAATACATTCTATTAAATGAGTAACACTATTTGATCAATTTAGTTTCAATCCTCTTAATTTGATCAATAATCACTCATTAAGCATGTCCCATATTTCCTTTTGTCTTGCGTTTTCTAAAAATCCCCTATTCAAAGCGTGCACAAAATGAAGGAAGCAAATTTCCAACTTGTAATTTTTATCAACTTATGACCATCTAACCATGGTAAATTATATTCAACATCAAGATATTTGTTTAAAGATGAAAATTATGCCAACAAAACACATTTTGAACATTTGGTCCCATACCTCCTTCTGTCATGGGCGGGCAGAATAGTTTCCCTTTCCCCCATTAGGTGCCTTTAACTACCCTGATCTGAGTGCTTAAGGAAAATGATTGGTGTATTCTTGTATCTAAATAAAGATTTTGATTCAATAATATGTGTTATCATATACCGAGTGAGTCAAAAAAACTGCAATAGTTAAATGAAAGCCATATTTTAAGAACAAGAGATATTATGAACATGAAAAGTATATATCTAAATAGATCATAGATTTACCTTTAAAATGGTGCAACAATGGGGAAAATTGATAAAGGCGCCGCAGAGATACACTTATTTGAAAAGGAAGGCAAAAAAACAGCTCTGTCCAAATGTCGTGCATATGTTTTATTAGTGGAGGACACAATTGTGACATTATCTTTTCTCTTTTGTGTTTGGGTGCCTTGAAAAGAGCCGTTTGAGCTTGGTGGCCCTGAATATTCAATTGTCGGTTCAACGTGGACTGCGACACATGTGGCAGGGGATTTATTCGCAAGCTAACTTCTGGATCCCATGCCAATGTCTGACGAACGCGGTCGACGTTTCTCCTGCTTCTTGCCGTTCGCGGTCTTCCAGGTCTCTCTTTATTTAAGTTATGAACTGTTCCTGTTCTTTTGAATTTCGCCTGAATTCTATCGATGGTTGATGCACATAGTACACGCGATGGAGGGAATGCACCCTCTTTGAATCTCCGTTTCACTTCTACATGAGATTTGTAGGTAAAATAAACCTCAGCAATTAGAGCACGTTCATCGTTTGTGAACAGATCTTGAGGCATTGTGAACAGTGACTGATTAATAAGCTCTCTCTTCTCAGGCAGTATCCCCAAACATGTCATTTTGGAATTAAAAAAGGCCTAAATTATCATTTATGTGTAAATTAATAAACAAAGAAGAGATTGTTTGTGTTATTATTCAAGAGGTGTTGGCAAGAAATTCAATTCAATATTGGTACTTATTACTCATTTGATGCGTCGACGAAGTATGCTCATTTGGACAGAGCTGTTTTCATACCACAATATTCAAATAAGGATATCTTCGCAATGCCTTTATCAATTTTTACCATTCTTTCATCGTTTGAAAGCTTAATTCATGACCTATTTAGAAATTAATATTATTTGTTCGAAATTACTTTTGTTCTTACAATATGGCTTCCATCTTATTATTGCAGTTTTTTTTGACTCGCGTGGTATTATATAATCATATTTAATGAAATCACTAAGAAATAAAGAACATACAACAGGCAAGAGGTGGAGTAGGGCGTAAGACTATCTACTTATTGTATAGAAACAAACCATAACAATAGTTTATGTTCTAACTACACGAGTGTATATAGGATTTCTCCAAGTCCCTGCGTCACTTCATTCAGAACGTTATTTTTTTCTAAGATTTCGAATCTTTAAATTGCACTTTATTACAAAATAATCTATGTAGAGTGGATTGTCAGATGAATTGACCCGAAGTAAATGCTTTTTAAAACGACATAGCGGTCATTCACTTGACTTAGAGACTTATATCCATATGGATGGTGTAATATACCAATTAAACGGTATGCCTAAAGACAAACTCGCTTTATTAAATACTCAAATAGTTGTTATAAGAGTAATAATTTAAAGACCGTGAAAACAATTAATGAAACATCCCTGCTTTCATCACGTTACGACTCACACACGGGTAGTGAGTGACACAACACAGGTTCTGTAAGAGACGTCATACCACTACAAACGGAGACGTTTATGTTGTTAAAATTTTAAATCCAATGGTTCAATAAGATAAACGAAACCGTAGTTCATATGAGGTAAAACACTGATGAAGATAAATCTTCCCTTTGCTAAGTCATAGACATTATAAATCTAATCTTTGAGATTCAATAGACTCTATGTTATTACAGTAGAAACTCATTATAACGAAATCTGATATAAGAAAAGCCCTGTTATAAAGTAGTAATTTTCCTGTACCATATTACTAATTTCTTTTGTTTTTTATTGTTTTTAAAACCCTGATATAACGAAATTTTGGATATAAAGAAGTAATTTGTCTGTCCCCAGCATGCAACTTCGTTATAATGAGTTTCTACTGTATATCGTGAATAAGATGCTGTCATCTCCTTATATATGTTATTACTAAACTCTTAACATTATTTTACTCCTTTTATTTTTTTTATTACTAAAAAGTCACAGATCACTTTCTGAGTGAAATGTTTATACTCACCGTGCTCACTGTTGAGAAAGATGCGCTCTATTGACTCAACCAGGTGAGATTTAAATCAATTTTGAGCAATATTTTACTCAACGATGAGCTGTGATATTTTAACTCAACAAAGAGCAAACTAATTTTAAGAGTGAACAAAAGGTTACAAATTAAAATCTCAGTGATGAAAACAATGCTTCATTATCTTGAAGTAAACCATTTCAACGTTCAAAGGTGTTATCACAAAAAGAAGCTTTATTGTTTTTGACAGATAAAATATTGTTGATCTACTTTATGACTTTACATCGGTATAAAAGTATCACCTGATAATTTGTCTGACATTTTGTTCTAAATCAATATTTTTTTTCCAATGAATCTTGATTTTTAGCAATTTAAATGCATTGCACTCTTATTTCAATATACATGATGGAATGCTGTATATATACACAGTATAACAATTAATACTATAAACAATACAATACAACAATATTGAACATTTTTATAGCGAATTGCAATAACAACAACATGAAATATTAATGTAAAATTTATGTGTTTGTAAAGTTTTGACCTTCTTAACGTTCTTGGTTAGAATAGCCCTGGTTTATGCTTGTGACCTATAAATACTGTATATCAGGTGAATTATGTGATTAGCACGAAATACAAGATACTAAAATGCCAAGGACACAATATCAAAGAAATTAGACGCCATCAAAATGAATATTTAATTGGTTATAAACACGTTATTAGGACCCATCGATGAAATGTGTGCTAGATTAAAATACCATAGAGAACAATAATGTTTGGCAGCTGGCCTAGTGCATTTTTCTCCTTCTTTTACCCATTTCCATGAAATTTTACATATGGATGAGCTAATACTTTATGCAGTTTACTATTCAACCGTTTTATACGTGCGAGCCAATCAAAACAATAAGCCATAATTCAATTTTACAACAGTGTTGACAGGCAACATTAGAAAACATTTGACAAATGTTATTATCGGGAAACGGTTGTGTTAAATACAAAAAAGCGTAGAATAAAGGTAATATTTTAACCCTCTTTTAGCCAACACTTTATTTCAAAATAACTGTTCGCAGAAGATGCAAACCTACTTAATTTTATTTTAATGTTCAATGCTTTAAACTTAACAAGGATGCGACAATGATTTATCACGTATAATGGGTTTTGGCTATGCCCACGGCAATAGCATTCGAGTTTATTTCCTTTGGAGCGACTCATGTTACAAGTAAGGCGTCAAGAAATCAAAATACCCGTGTCCTCCGATATAGAGTTATTTCATTTATATACATGAAGTATTTCGAGGACAATACACATTTACGGAATGGTAATATAAAGATATTCACGTTGTAGGCTACCTGTCTTCATTGATACGTTTGGAAGTGCTGAAAGTTGTCATATGCTTTGCAAGCTTTCAAAGTCTTGATATATATTTTTATTTATAACTCACCATGCTTACAAGCCTGAATTAGCGAGAAGAAGTGAAACATTACAGAACCTTGTTTAGGATCTGATAGAAACATACATGAACTCTCTTCGTATGTAAACCGGACGAAGAATGAAACACCTGATGTTTATTAATAAGGAATAATACACATTAAAACACTCTTTTGAATATAGGCATTTCCAAATGCCTCTGTGCAAGACACGTAAGACATGTCTCATGACGTTAGTTAGGGCACATGTTTTGTATGTGTTTGTTCTCATTTCTTTGGTATCTATTGTTGAAGACATGTCTATCACCAAGATGTATAGCTAATACACAATTTTACAATATAGCGAATTAAACAAACAAGATAAAATATTATAATATCGAAATCTAGAGAGTAATAGCAATTGCCACATATGTAAAATAATAAAAAAATATAACATGTTGCAGAATATGCCTACATATTCAACTTAGTTATAAAACGCAAACTAACGATTACTTAAGTCGTTGGAAATAGTTTAAATTCTTTCCCTTCATAAAAAAACCCTGCTCAATAACAAGAGTACACGTATATTAGTTCTAAATGGCGCGTGTTTATTCCTCGCATTTAAAAACGGTACGAGTTTATTCTACACCATACCATGACTGTACATATGGAACTTTATTAAGTTAAACAATAGAAAATGAGTTCACCCTTCTAAATTGACTTGCGATAACAATTCAAAGAGGAGAGCGTCGATTCTTAATCACACTTGGAAACGGGATGAGTTATTTTACACAATACCAGGAATGCATATTGTTTGTTCCCTCTAAACATAAAGTGGTAACCAACGCAAAATTATTGACTAAAACAATTTGGTGTGAGTTTATCCCACAAAAATTGCACATTATATTGAAACAAATATGACTAATGGAACTTTATTGTCATAATAACTGATTCAAATAATTGTGAAAGATGTTACAGATGTTATGTGTTTTATGGATTTATACGTTTGCAGAAAAATAACCTATTAAAGTCTTGTGTTCCAACCTGCATTCCTTTTGTCTTCAGCTGATCCCTGTCGAAGTCCAAATAAACATTAATCTTACATTGTGGCTAAAGGTAGAACTAGTGGATTTACTATTGTAGCAGTGTTTCCCTTAATTTCAAGTCAGAGAAAAAATAGTCATTTCACCATTTTGCTTGAAAACATAAGGTCAATTATTTTTTTTTTTGCTAATTTATATATTTTGATTATTTCAAAAGTATTGGATTATACTTAGGATGTAAGTGTAACTTTTTTTTTTGTATACTTATAATGGTATGCCCAACATTCCTTATTTTTTCTGTAACATAATAGAGAGTGAAATATAAATGCATTAGAGTGAAAATTAAATCAATGAAACAGATGAAAGTTATTGAAAATGAACAATTTTCTTCCACCATGTTGGTTGAAGCTAATGTTCCATATGCTGTGCAATATTTTCGTAATATTTAAAATACTACCTACTGCCGCTCATTCACTATAGTATTGACAAGGCACAATAAATATTTCGTTTGTTCAAATGTAAATATGTTTTCCGTGTTGTTTCAAATCTGATAAGTGCACGCACGCATACAGCTTGTCCAAATATTAATGCAACAAGCAAATAAAAAATAGTAAAAAATGGTCGCCAAAAGATTAAATCATAGTAATGTATGTTTTTCAAAAGTAGAGTATTTACTCTACAACATGTAATTTGTCCCGTTTCATTTTACCATTCCAATCTAAAGATATGGAGAATTTAAAAAATCCCTTTAAATCAACAAGACCTAATGATTCATCTGGTCCGTCAAGGGGACTAAACTAGGCGCAACACTCTGCTTAATATCAGCAGATCATCATTAAATTGAGTCCTTATGTCATGAAATGGGTTCAAGGGATGCTTTTCCTAATCTTGCGATGTTTTTAGCAGTTTCCATTCAACGTGTGCCCAATGACGTCACCAGAGGTAAAACTTTACAGATTAACAAATCAGACCACCAGTTTTTCTGGTCTTTACAAAATGTGTAATAACTTCTGATTCAGAGATCCAAGTTAAACGAATCAAAAATCCTGTAAAAGCCAATGTTCTACTCTATAATTTTATTGTAACGTTTGATCACCATTGGACTCTGTTCTCTCAAAATAACAGTTTTTTGTGGGACACCCTGTATAAGCCAGAATAAGTCATTTCCACCATAAGCTTAATGAACTTATTTTTTTTAATGATGAATGCAGTTGAGCAATAAATCATTTTCAATAAACCTTAAAAGTTAGACGAATGCGGTTTAATTCTGTAGCAGAACATTAAACATACTATGCCGCCCAATTAACGTTTTGACAAGACACGATCAATGTTTAGTCAGTTCAGTTTTGACGATGCTGTTTTAAATTTGATGAAAGCACGGACACATATTTATATAATTGACTCTTGGTGTGTGCCATGGTGGATACTGTTGACATTTATAATACTAAAAAACATATATCAAAATGTACTTTCAGATGAATAAAATTTCTTGCAATGTTCGCTTATTGTATTACACAGATATGTCCAAACCCTCAATGTTGTATAGGGATTCAATTTAATATCGTAGTTATATATACTTGACATGTTTTGAGCACGATGTATATTGACGTAGAGCAAATAACAGATAATAGAAAATCTTACAAAACTATATATGTTTCTCTTCTTTTTTGTGTTTTCCCATTACAATTTAGTTTTTGTGTGGTGGTTGGGGTGTTTGTGTGGATGGATGTGTGTGGGGTGTGTTGTCGAGGATGTACCGCAAATACTGCTCTATTCTTAGTAAATGAAACCAATAAGTGATTTATATTTATGATCTCTAAAAACATGATTTTCATTGTCAAAATATCACCACAAAATCATGGAAAGGGATCACATTTCCCACAATATGTGGAACACTAACTGCAATCATTTTCCCTAAACACCAATGGGATGTCACCATTTGACAACTTTAATAGACATCACTAATGCCAATACTGTTGGTTGTTAATCAAACTAGTTGAGTATTAGCATGAGTTAACATGTAGGTTTGCCTTTTAATAAATACTTTTGAAATATGACACACCAATACCATCTTGTAATCAATTACGATTATGAGTAATGTGATATGCTCGCGACTCATACGAATTATGTTGAAGGCGTAATAGCTTATCCACATGTTATTTAAAGACTGACTTTGTGATACCCTATTTGAATTGATTAAACTCAACATGACTGGGTATTACTTGGACAAAGTAAATGAACCGTCATGAAGCACAATCTGTGTCATGTATCGCAATAAATGCTTGGTCGGAGAGTTGTTGTGTGTAAGTGCGTGTTTCTAATCAACTCTGCACCACTGGAAAAGTAATACATTGCGACAGAGGCGAAAAGGCCAAAGAAATATTGTTTTTGAAAGTATCCTGGAAGCAAACTCGAATATGATATTTGGAAATATGAGGTTAAAAAAATAGAAAACATCAATTCAGTTGTATGATATTTAGAAAAGTCGTGAAGTAAAAAAGGACCACGACGTTTTATTATTCAATTATTTTTTATATCTCAATCTGCAAAGTAACCCACTGTATCTGTATTTCAGTTGAGCTAAAAAATAATAAGCATCTCCATATGATTCCTATGAACCAATTTAAAGATCAGCAACTACTTTGACTTCTATTTGACTTAATTAAAGTAAGGTCGTATTTATACTATTTCGTGAGTGATCATATATATTATGCTGTTTTCAGCAAGCATAAGCTATTTTTTCAATATATATTTTAATTTACATTACAACGATTATTTATGGAGGAGACATTTTAACCCTATGCGATCAATAGGGATCATATAAATAATATCAAAATAGTAGTTATCGATTTAGAATCATCAAACCTGTGTTATCATTACAAAGCTATTGCAAAGGTTAATAAACAGATATTTGTCATACCATATAAGTATTACTGCCAATGAAAAGGTAAAATCCGACCCTTAAGAGAGGTACCTCTAACCAAGGTAAGTCAGACATCATTTGTCAGATTAAGTAGAATTAATTAAGAAACGATTTCAAATGAAGAAATTAAAACCGAACCTTAAGAGAGGTACCTCTAACCAAGGTAAGTCAGGCATCATTTGTCAGTTTGAGAAGAATTAATTAAGAAACGGATTTATTTTCAACTGTAAGAAGCACAGGAGTTCATATTCACTTTGTTGCAACATCAAGATGGTAAACTGTATACGTTTTCAGTATTTGCTTCCGGTACATGCAAATCCAATACAATAGGTCTCTTAAACCTTTACGATATATCTTTGCCATTAAAAATGTATAACAACTTATTTAGAGTTGTATTATATAATTGCTTACTTTTTTGTTATTTTATTTCATATTGTGTAAAATGTTAAACTGCTTTAAATGTGGTATGTGTTCATTTCAAAGATTTATTATTCATTGTTATGTGAAACTGAATTATTTGTTTTGTTGATAATTAATAATTTAATTAGTGAAGCTTAATTATTGAGATCTTTGATTGCCACAGAAAGGGACTTTTTCTGAGTGAATCTTATTTTGCAATTTTAAGGTGATTTCCAATTCTATAGATAGGAATGATTGCATGAACTTATCAAATTTGCATACATTAAAGTAACCAATCAGATCTAACTGAGATTGGGAATTTCCCCAAAGTTTACAGAAATAGACTTGTTTACTTGAGTATATAATTATGCTGGGAAAATCCCTCACATTGAAAACTGTACAATTTACTATTTTAAATGTAGTGATGACATCGTGGGGGAATTTCTATGCAAATGTAATAATTAATGAGCCAAAGAAAAGTGTCTTGGTGCAGAAGTTAATATGACTTTGTCGGCAATAGGTCGATAGCTAAAACTTTAGAAGTGAAATTGACGGTGTCGGTGTTGGTTGGAAAGCTACATTTTGTTGGATGCGAGTTATTATACAAACGAATGGAGATTGGAGTTTAGAGATATTTTGAATGGAGATTGGCGATACCTTGTTGAGTTGGAGTTGGAGATATTTGTGTTAAAGAGACAGTGGAGCATTATCAGAGTGGATAATTTTATGTGCATTGGATCCAGCTTGTGAAATATTTTGTAAAGCCAAGCAGAGCTTCGTTGTGACTGTTGCAGCGCCGTTGTAGGTCATCAGGAACATTGTGGAACTAATTTTCCAAGTGGATTTCGGGACTTATGATATATGACTTTGTGCCGTGGATTAATAACGGACTAAAGCGTGGAATATAATATCCTAGGATCGCGCGGTTCTTGAAGCGGTATCTGTACGTTATTTAAAAGTAGTATTTTAAGACAACAAACAACTTTGTAAGTTAAACCAAAAACAAATATTACAGTTTAAAGAAAGTTTTCAGATTATAAAATATATTTCAGTTCAGTGTATTTATTGTATTTCATTTAAGAACCCGTAAGGTGAATTTGGCCTTGGTCATTTAAAATCTCCGACCGTAACATTTATTAAGAAGACTTTATTTGTGAATCTAATAGATAATAACAATCATTATTTCTATTAATATGAATAATGCATATATTAATCCCATATAGGAAAGACAGACTAAGCTGCGCATTGAAATCCAATTAATATTTTACTTTTTACACTAGCGCTCCCAAGCTATGCATCTATTTAAGCGACGTGTTGTCTTACAATAAATGACGGTTAATATAGTCAGTAGCAAAAAGCAGTCTTGAAATCCAATGGCAATGTTTCTATTTCTGGGTCAATTGAATATACAATACACTGCTAAAAAAGAAAGGTTTAACGTCTTACTGTATTTTAATGGTATAACACTGTTGCGTGGTTTCGGTAAAATACAATTAAATATATTGTCACGCAAATAAAATAAGTGCGCATCTAACATTTTGACAAAATTAAGACTGATAAATTATTGTTATTTTATATAAGTTTAACCAAGAACAATAATCAAAAAAATGGTCTAATTTGATTTAAAAGCCATCAATAGGGAATAAATAATTAATAATAAAACGTGATTCTTCATTGATGTTCATATTAACCCTCGTCTTCCTGAGCCTTTTTTTATAACACGCCTTCATTGGGGGGTTACCAGCCCCTGTGATTTTGAAAGTGGGACCTCCAAAGCTACATTGTTTGGTACTATAGTAAAGGGAGGGTCTTTTTTCGATTGATTCCTAGAACATTAAAATTGGTTGAGACGTAACGTATTTTTTTGCCAAGTTTTCAAAAATCTATATAAAACTTTTAACTGTCCGGTTTTCGTCGGGTGTTTTGCTAATAAATGAAGAAAAATATAATTTTAACGTATCCTGTAAGTTTTAAGTCCATATCATGCAGTTTTTTTTTTCAAAATGGCGATTTTAATTTTTTCGAGGTGACAACCACCCCCTACCCTCGTACTTTGATGGCTTACAATAACCCCATATATTAGGTGGTACGCCCGATTTTGTTCATACTGAATTTTGGTGAAACCGCTGATCATCCGGTAGGGGGGGGGGGGAACCACCACCCCTTAGGAAGACGATGGTTACTCAAGCGTTCTGTGTGGGTTTTTTTACTCCTCTCTCTACTAATAAAACGGCTAAGTTACAGACTGAAAGTTCAGTTAGACAAAAACTTTCTATTCTTCCCGCACACGACAAAAGAAAGTATGAGGAAAATGTCAAAATGTGTTTGTTGGCATAAAGTACATCTTTAAACAAATACGTTGATGTTGAAAACACGTTCACAATGGTTAGATGCTTAAAAGAAGAAAATGTTGCAAGTTACGTGCTTCCTTCATTTTGTACATGTTTTTAATAGATGTTTTCTGGAAAGCCATAAACTGGGTCATGCTTATTAAGTAATTATTGATTACTTAAAGCGAATTAGAACTTAAATGACCAAATATCGTTAATATTTTTGTATATTTTACATATGATCATTTAAATGACAGCAAAAAATGTTTATTGTCATATCTCAAAACACAAATCTGCCAGCATTATTGTGATATGTATGCGTAATTATAAGCGTTTGCTCACTTCAGTAACCCTTTAAGGGTACGAGGAATCCTCATGCTCAGGAAAATGTGAATCCTAACTATTTTTCAATCATGAAAAGATAAATAGTTTCCACTGCCTTTGCGGGGACTCGAACCATGGATTATGGCGGGGGTTAGTCATGCATTACGAAGCGAGAGATCTACCGCTGAGCTTTCAAAGGCAGCGTTGAGATGGTGAACTAAAATCTAAAACATAAACATTAGAATTCCGTATTTTTTCTTTTGTTTACATAAAAATTGCAATGTTTGCCTCATTGGAATGCTCAATTTGTAAGTTAATTATGCGAATGCGAATATCAGACAAAATGTAGATAATGTAGATACTAAAATCAGGCTATTCACAGCTCAAACAGGCCGAACTCAGAGTCATAATTCACGCCCGGTTTTTCGGGCAAAACAACGCGGGTTTGTTACATTATCATTCAAAATTAACACAACACATTTATAAAATATTATTTGTAATTCAATAAAAAGTATCAAGCCTGTCAAAATTTGAAAACAGGCGAATCGTTCGAACATCATAAAAAGGTTTCGGCGAAAAATGTTTAAATTTTTCGAAGTCGTTTATTGACGTACTTTTGACCTTGATAATGGACGTGAAATCACTACTAAAGACTCATGTATAAACTAGAGACTCTATTACATATGTACGCCAATAATTGTATTATTCTGATATGTGTAAGATGGTAAAAATGTGTAGTAAAGATGCCGTTGGCAAAAATGGTACCCATTTAGGGACTGTAGCCTTAAATTACTTCACACCGTGTGCAACGATATCGCGGTTATTCGCTTGACTTAGAGTAAGAAATACGTATCAGTGTTGTGTTTTTCCAGTATGCCCACAGAAAAGTGTTTTTTTATTACTATTGTGAGTATATAAACATAACATTGGTACGGTTACTTTTTTATTTTCGGCGTAAATAGGCTGTGCAATTGAATTGGAGTGTGCACAGAATGCACACTTTTGAGGTTGTTTTTATATTAATCAAGTTTGTGATTGTACAAAATGTATAAACTGTAACTATAACTTGCTAAATAAACCTGACAAAAAAGTTTTGAACCTTTTTTTATCCGCCTATATCTCATTTATTTTAATTTTGTTCATCTATCTGATACGATATTTGATTAGCTAATACTGTAAAAGTGGTATTTTTTGCGCTTTATTTATGTTCGTGCTTTTCACGCAAAATGAGATTAACGCGAAAATAAATGTATCGCGAATATTAATGTGGATTTGTTGCAAATGGAATTCTATACTCAGACAATGTTCATATGCGCGAAAATAAAAACGCGCGAAATGGTCCAAAATTGGCTGAGCGCAAAAATTACAGAGCGCCGAAATATTGGCATTTACAGTAATCTCTTCTTTAAAATGACACAACATCTGTAACAATAGCTTGCTTAATGGCTGAGTAATTCTACTTTATTAGCAGGTAGGTCACAGTAGCATTTGACAAAATTGAGCAGTATCTGTGTCATCTTGTTGATTATGATGCTATAGGATAAATCAGTAATAAATGGATGAATAAATTAACTTGGTAATACTGAATAACAGTTTGTTTTTGAATAACAAAAGGTGAGGATAAGATTAAAAGTTTTAGAGTTTATTTAATTAATTCATCTTGTCTGGTACTTCCTCTAAAGTGATCATTTGGTGTTACATCCAGGCTTTATTGTGATATGTATGCGTGATTATAAGCGTTTGCTCACTTCAACCACTTTTTAAATCACTTCATATCGTTCCCAAATGTATTTCCATGGATCCATGCACAGTTTTAATACAAATGAAGATTTAATGAATAGTATTTCATTGTACTCCAAGAAGTACTGACCCTGAAGTAACGTTTTGTACAATGACATCGCGGTTATTCGCTTAGCTTTGAGTAAGAAATACGTATCAGTGTTGTATTCTCCCAGTATGCCCAAAGAAAATGCGATTTGTTACTGTTGTGAATATATAAAATGTTAGCAGAAGAGTATGTATTTATGGTCCTTTAACATTTTGTCATAAACAGGCCGTGCAATTGAATTGGAGTGATATACGCTGGTACTTTAACTCTGTCGTAAAGAGATATATTATTGAAATAGTGTTATTACTAACCGAACGCACACGTTTGTTATTAACTTTATATTAACCCTAACAGAACCAGATCTCACTAAATCTCACTTTAGAAAATCAAGAAAATGCGCTAAGTCCCGATACGTCATAGACGGGGGTTACATGCAGGGACGAAATCGCTGGCCGGGCAGCGTCTCCGCGGTGGCTTGCTACGGGTATGACTCGCTTGGGAAACGGGAGGTCACTGGTTCGAATCCTGGTGAAAACACGCATTTTTCAGCACCCTTCCGTTTACGAGGAGATAGGCTAGAAATGAGAAAAGTTACATGATCAGTTAGGGTTAATCAAGTTTATGATTGTACAAATGTATAAACTTTAACTATAATTCATATTGAGTACTTAATTTCGTCATATCTTGAATTTAGGGCAGACAACTACAGAAAATGTGCATTTGTTTATGAATTTGAGGTGACATTTAGATAAATAAGATGACCCTTATATTAATTTTAAGGTTAATTTTGCGCAATTTCATAAGCGATTTGGCAGAAATTTGACATTTATAGAAGACGAAATGTATGTTTATTATTAGGTAGGTTAATCTTGTGATTCGTTTTCAGATTGTACACCAATAACTTATTATCTTGTAAGGTTACATACCTGTTTTATAACATACGTCCTTGGCTTAGAATGAGCCGCTGGTACTTGGGACGGACAAAAATAATTATTAAGCATATAATGTGGTTAATACAAAGCAGGAGACAAGTGGTTCCAATATGCAAATACTACGATTATTACTCCAACCAAAGGAATGTTTCATTGGTCATAGAATTATAAAAATAATATGCACCAAATATGTGAAATATTAATAAAATGTTCTTAAGCCTTAACGAGTTCTTCTGAAAGGGGTACCAGCACCCTTTGCATCGATAATGAATAATGCCTAGCTAACAATTGGATCTTCTTGTTTCATATAAACCATATAATAATCGTTTATGATTATGTTGCCTTTAAAACACATAACATATAATCGAAATCGATTTTTCGCTAAAAATCTGAAAAAAGGTGATATTTTTTCGTGTATTATTCGAATGAATGATTAACAAAAGACCCTTACGAATCAGTACCCCACCCCAGACAAAAATACGTCAAAACTTGTGTAATGGATGTTCAAAAAATATTACATACAAGCAATTGGCGAAGTTTATTCGGCAAAAGGCTGTTTAAAATTCGCGAGGGGATGCAACAACCCCCACTTATCGAAGGACTAGAATTAAAAAAACAACAACGAAACACTAAAATAAGATGTAATATTGTTAAACAGACATTTAAAAGGGAAGAAAAAATTAGATTATTTATCACAAAAAGTAAAGGATTTGCTGTGTATATACCAAGAGCATGGATATTATTGCATCACTGTGCGTTTATTGCACCTGAATCTTACGAAATTATACTAAATTTGAAAAGAGCAGTTTCAAAAAGGACATCTTTAGACTAGTTAAACGTTCTGATCATGTAGTTGCCACAAAGTACTTCAATATTGCGCTGTAAAGGTTCGTCAGAGAAGGAAATCTCGCAAGTGATAAGCATAAGCTTGTTATAGTCATAATCTTGAATAACCATTATTCAATAACAATCACACTTTACATCCAGAAACTGATCGATTCAAAATTATTACAATCTTAGTTAACAGCAATTGTGAAAGGTAATACTAGAAATCATTTGACACATTTAATTCACTAGAAACAGGTTTGTTAAATATGACAAGGCTTAGAAAAAGGCACTGAATGCTGTATTAGTCAAAGTACGGTTTTATTGAAAAAAATGTGTGCACAATGTGTAAAACTACTTGGAGTAATCATTTTCTTTTACTATTCCATTATGTCAACCTACGGTAAACATTATTGTAGCACGGTTGATCACGTATAAGGGATTTCGGTTGTGCCCGGGGCAATTGCACTGGAGCCCTATTCCTTTATTTGGCACTCAATAAGAATAACTCTATTTTGTTAAGAGCGAGTTTTGTTACAAGTTGGTGTCTTGAAGCACAAAAACAGGTGTCCTCTTTTGGGATGTTGTTTCATTTAAATAAATATGTTTCCAGCACATTGCACATCCACGGAATACTAATATACGTATTTCAAAGTTGCAGATTACTTATTTTATTTCATTTTATGTATTTATGTATTTATTTAAAAGTCCTGGGTTCTTATGCAAATTGCAATGTGTTTGTGTGGATATGTGCTTTGAATAAAAAGGAATATCAAAATAACTGCTACATTTTTCTGATTACTCACAACGTTAGATTTAGCTCACCTTTAAGAAGATTTCATCCAGCTTTACTTGAAATGTAGATGAATATTTTGTAAAACTATGATGCGAAACTGAAAAGCTTGATATACGGTACAAAATGATACACGCATTTTACTGTTACCACGGTTACTTAAGTTGAAGTTTCATTTTCTTGTCATTTCTCTAGGCAAGTGATAAACTGTTAGATTCATGTATACATAACATGAGCTATGATTGTTTTGTGATTGTAATGTAATTATAACTTTAGACACAACTGTCAAACTAAGCTACTTATTAAACATGGTGATGGTCAAGAATAATTTATCTGTACAATTTTATGGCTAAACATAAGCAACACATTCCCGAAAACTTGAACCTTTGTCAGAGAACTGTGTTGTCAGTCGGACACTCATGATCTTTTGCAAATGTACTCTCTAAATGTAAAAGAGTGAATTTCCACTCTTTGGAGGAGTTAAACGCGGGACAATACGTTTTTGAGTGAAAAAACACTCTAAAAGGAATGAAAGGGGATTTTTGATGACAATCTTCCACTGTTTTAGGAGTGAAAATTTAACTTTCACACTCATTTTAGAGTGAAAATTTTCCACTCGAAAACAGATTGTCCAGCGTTTAACTCCCTTAACTCCTTTTTGAGTGAATTTTCACTCTTTCCACTCGTTTTACATTTAGAGAGTATCCACCATAGTAAAATGTTTCTCTAAACAGTGTAAATATGGTAATTTTATCCGGTATTTTGGATTATAAAGAAGAACAATTTTGTTTCCTAGGTGTATTAACGTGTAAGGTATG
>JXSR01S064580.1:69692-82530 GCA_000969725.1 Ophiothrix spiculata
GAAAATATGACATATCATCATTAATTTTGCTTAGTTTACTGATTAAAATATAGAGAGCTTTTATCACAGCGATGACATTCAGATGCCGTTTTAGAGTTTGTTTGTGTTCATACTTTCTTAAAAAAACATATTTGTAACAAAGCTGAAAGTATATATACATATGTTTTGTTTATTTATGACGAACGTAGGTCAAACGTTTAGTCTCAATATCTTAATAAATGCTGACAAAGAAAGACACAAACAACAAATAACTTAAGCAAGAATGATTCAAGAAAGAAAAAAAAAAATTTTGTTTTACATTTCTCCTTCATGCTAGTGAAAAAGGACAATAGCCTCAGTTCAGTACATTGCATGGAGTATAATTTTAGAAATATCATTCCGAATATACTCCTTGCTGTTTCACATCAACTTATATTCATATGATTCTTAGCTAACGAATCTTGAACGTATACCTGTTCAAATTCAAATGCATACAATATGTGTAAATAATTTACTGTTTCATTGTTCAGTTTACAGTATTACATTTTAACCTTGGCTCTACATTTATTATCTACCTGCAGGAATGTCAAAGTCAGTTATTCTAAAATAATGTTTTAAGGTAGTGAGGGTATATTATCCTAAAGTAGGAAATCAAATTTACCATTTACATTATGAATGCGTCTTCAATTTTCCTAGAAGCGTTTCCTTTTATTGTTCATCGGATGAGATTTTTATTCTAATCTACGCATGGACTTATCTAAACAAATTGGGTTAGCAAGATATAAATGTTAGCAAGCCAAAAGGAGAAGGGTGAAAGTATTCTACTTTTCAATAAATGTGTGATCTGTTCTACTAGTATTGATGTGATATTCCCACGACACCAGGGTTTGATAATAGCAGAATAGTCCTCGTGTAGAATCAAAATAACAAGTGTAATATGTGTTATAATCAACAACATATAACTGATATAAGTCTTGCTATTATATTCAAACGTGTGTAAAGTCAATATTTTGCTGAATATGCAATTCCCTTGGACATCACTATCCATTTTGACAGGAATCTAGATTTGTTTTCATAGGTAAAGCAACTACATATCCGATTTTTTACAATAACATTATTTTCTTTGAATTGTGGTCAAGGACAAAACATTCTCAGCGAAATATGGAATAGATTGGGCTTAACTATGATAATTAGTGGACTCGAAACATAGTCATATCTTTTTCGTAAATTATTTGATGTTTATTACAAATTCATACACTCCGAGTGTCACCTAGCCAATCAGAACGCAGGAATATAAAGTACGCGGAGTGCAGTGGATCTTCACAATGCACTGCGCTTGTTGCTCTTCCGGTTTGCTTGGCGGGCGTTTAGTGTGTATGAATGTTTCATTGTTCTTGTCGGGTGATTATTTATTTAGTTTAGAGAAGTTTTGGACTTTGATGGTCATATTAAAGGCCTTTTCACAGAAGATACACTATTATTTTTCTGTTGTGTATCAATTTAATAAATTTGCATTCCTTGCTCGAAAAATTAGACATAATAAATGCACTTGCGGTAAATTGTGATTGCTGTCCAATGCACTCGGCCCCTACGGGCCTCGTGAGTTGGACGCATCAAAATTGACAACGCGTGTATTAATTTTGTATCATTTCACTCGCATATGAATAGCGCATTTATTAAGCTATAATCAAAATGTTTTACGTTCTTAATAAGTGAAGTAAAGTACTAATAGAATATAGACATTGATAAAATATTTCCTTCACGTTGTTAAATGTAAGTGTTATTTTTAGTATGTTTTTCTTTGTTCGTATTAATATTTAGAATCCTACATTTCGTTGTTTTAAAACATACTAAGCGGTTTATAGCTTCTTAGGCTGACAGGCCATATGTTCTAATATATGGCTTGTTAAATGTATTAAAGGTTACATTTATTAATGGTATTTTTATTACACAGCTTTTATTCTTCTTCTTTGTAAATATTTTAACACCTAACCTGCTTGGTTTTTTTTTCAATATATAACTGGTTTATGCTTTTACTTAAAGGTTATAGAATCTAGTAGATTATTTGTATTATGTACTATATAGAGGTTTTGTATGAATATGTATAAAAACATTCATAATTATGATTCTGAAAAGCAAACGTAGATGCAAAAATTAATTCATATAAAATCAGTTAAAATAATAGAAGTAAAACAAAACACTTCTGATACACTTTTCTAGCAGTATTAAAAGTACCATTATAATTAACTCTATACCGATTTCGTAGCGCGGATTATCATTGTTATGAAAGGAAAATATTCTTTGATGGGAAGAAGAAAAAGTTAATTGACATAACATTTCTATATATTCATTCCATTTTAGAATGTTGAAAAGTGTAAACTGAGATGATGTATGATAAATTTTGGGATCTACCGATAAGAATGATGATTAAATTGCTGACATGCAAAGCATAAACAACAGCAATGGAGTAGTACTAAATCAAGTTGTAACTGTCGATATGAAGGCATGTCCAGTCTTTATGCTGGTGACACGTAAACAGCATGACGAAATGACGAATATTAATGTTTCAATTTCAATGATTGAAATGTAATATGCTTTACATTCATCACGCCACCAGTTATATAAACCGCTCAATGCCTTGATCTATCTATATAATGACAACAACTATTAAAGTAACTAGACTGACCTATTGGATCTTTAATGAGATTGACTAAAGTGACACGTGACTTTTTTTATCATTTTAAGCAGGTGAATTAAAGTTTGAGCTTACATCTTAATTTGTCTTCAACATGAAGCTTTTATAGATATCTAGATTCCTTCACTGTTAGAGTGCATTTAGAAGGTACAGGAAAACACAATTTTAGACGAGGAAGTATTTAGAGTGTTGAACAGGTGTTTAGAATCTAAACACCAATGTTTAGTATTTAAATATGTGTACAAAGTACGAAGGCAAGATGTTTTTATAAAAGTGTACAGTGCAGAATGGTAAATTTCTATGTCTAAAGATCATAAAATAATTTACATATGAAAAAATACCGATCAGAAATATAGATAAATGTTTACTAAATTATCATTTTCAGTGAATCTCCACTTTTATATCATTTTCATTGTTTTCATTTTGTTGGTTTTGTGGCTTTAAATAAGTGAATCTTTTACCAAGGTCCTGTTATAAATGATGATACCTCTGCAGCTACCCTCTAATAAGAACAACATACTAACAGGATTTAACTGATATAATACAGGCTTGACATTAAATATGGAATACATTTTTTCTGTTGGTTTCCATCTTGAATAATCCACCATATCTCGGTACATAAAAACTCCAGGAATGTGTATTTCTTCAGATTTATAGAAATACATGTAACCTTTGAACTAAGATCCTTTTTATTTATACCTAGGGGACACAGAGAAAATGGGGAACTTGGTAACACAAAAACCTCAAAAATGTGGGTCTAAACTCGTGCACCCATAAGATGGAATTACGGAAATAAAATTTGCCGTAGTTTCTTTAATACTTTACCTGAACGCTTGAAATTTTACAAGGTTATTTTACCTATTGTTGGTTACATATTATGACCAAACACCGTTTGCTATGTCATCCATCAGGAGCGTTCGGCGCATAGACTCTCCATGCAGACATTTTTATAGTGATTAGAGAGTTCGGACAGGTGTATCCGCCCAAGTATCAAGCACAGCCTAAAGTTACTCATGTACATGACGGTTTGATGTAACTTGTTGTTCATGGATGTGTTACTTCAGCCGAGAAGTCCTCAATAGAGTTCATAACTGAAGATCTTAACAAACAGGGCAAGTGTCCAACACCATGATCTTCCATAAAACAAGCTCGTATCAAGAACATTAGTAAACTCTCACTTTATTCAAAGTGGCGATCATGCTAGGAAACCCATGGAGAAAATATCTTGACCAAACACCTTTCCCTGCGACGCTTTGACTGAGCTACAGATCAATTTATATTTTAAGTCCCATCAATGAGATAACGTTGTCTTCAGAGCTTAGACTAAATTTGAAATTTACTGCCAATACGGACGTGAAAATACCCTTGGTTTGAATTTTATAATTGTAGTTACAAACATGAGAAAGCACAAGTCCCCAGAATTGGTAAATACAGAGATATGGCGGGTTTTTCAAGATGGAAACCAACAGAAAAAATATATTCCATATTTTAAATGTCAAGTATGTATGCTATGTTATTAAAACTGCTTAAGAATACACGCTAGGTGCGTTATAAAATGTGCTTTAAATTTCACGCCATGTGCCATACTGAAAGTCAAGTATATTCCTCGGCGATGGAATTCTTATAACTGTTTCGAACATAGAACTTTATAAAAACATCAAGAATATTCCATTAGAAAGCGTAATTGCTCAACCATAAAGCAAGCTCTTGGTACAAAATTTGGTGTCATTTTAAAAAAGAGATTGCTATAATTCATCAAGTATTAACAAAGTGAGATAAAGGAGGCTAAAAAGGTTTCCAAACTTATTTTTTAAGAGTATATACATAATTTCATAGATGTTGTCAACTGATATTAAATATAGGGGTCACATGATATGCCCCACGGGAAACAAACAAATTCAAAATCGTAAGATTTTTTTTCTAAATGGTCTCAAACTGTTTCTCTTGCAACACTTTCTCCTGCAACACTATTCAAACGAAGTAATATTTAACAATGGCTTAGATGTACTGTTGCTATGGTTACAGGTCAAAGTAAACTTTCAGTGGTAAATATGGACTTTATTTTGCCAGATATAATAGCACCACTGTTGTAAAGCATTTTAAATTATTACTTCATGTGACACTTTTGCGAAAGGAACATTTTAAGACCATTTTATAGACAATCTGACAATGTTAAAGCTTTATCTCCAATAGACCTACTGTGTTACCAATGATTTAACAATGGCTTAGATGTACTGTTGCTAATTTAACAATGGCTTAGATGTACTGTTAGTAATTTTCAAATTTTAGCTTATGACCTTTCACAAATTTGGACATTTTTTTGATATGTTGTTGTATAAATATATGTATAATATTATCATGTAAATTTTGTTACTTTTGCAATTTGTTTCACCCATTTGTTTTATTTTTACTAGCCGTTTTTTTACACGACGCATAATACAATCTTAACCCTAACGACGCAGTTTAAAAATATACCCCTTATAAAGCCTTAGATTATCGAGTCGTTAACATACCTTTTACGGCTATATTGGTAAAAACTACAACTTTACTTCTTCCTTGGGGTACGTGGAATGTCTTATTTTCCTTTTTTCATTGTAAAAATTATTTAGGCCTAGATATACTTTGTAATTTTTGAAGTCATTTTTATTCAGAATTTTTCTCATGATGTTACTTTTTCACCAATATGTTATATTTGGAATTTTCAAATTTTAGCTTAATCGGTCAAACCGTTTTGATGTTATGGGCGATTGTGTACTTCAGAGCCTATACGCTACTATGCAAAATTAAGTATGGTTACCATAATTAGATACATTCTCATATATATCTCCAAAACAAAACATAACTGAGTCGTAAAATTTTACATGTGTTTTAAGAAAAATATTAGTAGCATTTTAGTACCAAAATCTCAAAAAAGTTTGAAAAAAAAATTGGTAATCGGACCATGTCTCTTTAAAAAGTTTTGAAACGATATAACCAACGATCTATATGTTTTAGTTTTAATATTTTCTATATATTTTGGCAATTTTAAAGTCACTAATAAGGGGCGCACCATTAGATTTTCAGGGGTAGCAGGAAGTTGGGTTCGGGTTGATTTTTTTACACGCCCTATTCGGGAGCGATTTTCTGATAATTACTGTTTTTCTGCCTATTACATGTTCAGGGAGATTTTTTTTCTTCTGCCTGTAGATTTTTTTTTTTCAAAAAGCTTCCTGCTCCTGGAAATTTAATGGTGCGTCCCTAAGTACGGTAGTAAGTTTAAATACATGAAAATGATGTTATGCAAATGTTTGTTCAACAAATATAGAAATTAAAAATGCTTCCAAATGCAGGTACGTACTTCAGTATAATTTATTAGGAATACACTTATTAGAATTGTAAATATTAAATTGCAGTTTCGCTCACTGTGTTATTCAGTGAGATTTTGTATTTATATCTGACTTTTCAGAAAAATATAAAGGCATTGTATTCTAACCGAAACTAATTCCATCAAAAGCACGTTCAAATGTTAATATGCATTCAACCCAAAATAATCTAAACTGATGTTGATAAATGAGCTTTATAATTCCCATCAAGTGCGCCTATAAAAGTCAAGTAAATATCTAGGCAGAATAAGTCTTATAAATTAAATTACGTTTTCAATTTCTAATTCTTAAGTCTTTAATAATTAAGGTTATATTTGCAGAAACTATTTGTATTTGATATAATGATTTATCCGTGTAGTTTTTTTTATCAATTCTAGGACTTTTAGACCCAGAATCTTACTACTTACAATAAATTCAATTATTGTTTTTATTATTTTACAAACAGAAAATGCGCAATTCTATATATATTTGAATTGGATCACGCAGTTCCTTTTAAATTGATACCTGTAAATGTAAATGATTATTGTAACCTTCATGTTGACAAAATAAACCGAAATAAATATGTACATATATACTTTTGGTATCTAATGTTAATATTCTTTTTGTCCATTTTTAAATCTATGTTAAAAGAAAATAGAGTTTTAATGTGTGTTTTTTCGTTGTTTTGCATATCTACGAACTTCTAATATTCCCTTGTGCCTTCAAGGGAAACCGTTGTAAATAATGTCTATAGACGAAACATTTCACCCCAGTTTATCCTGCTTTATACAAAGCTCAATATTATGAATTTATTCTGTATTTAATAAGTCAAGTATGCATAATCTGATGCAGATTTTACTTGTTCCCACCCACGTGCTAATTGTTGAGGATCGTTTGGGAGTTATTGACACATATTTCCGTTTTATTTATTAACAATTTTATTTCTAAATGGCATTTCTTTAAAACGTGATATATTAGTAGTTGTAAAAAATATGCGAATTATACCAATCTAACAAATAATCATCCCAACAGACAAACAAACAAACCAATAAATAAATATTGTTTTTTAGGTCAGATTTAAGTGAGCTCTTCAAAAAGTTTTCCTTTGAGACTGATATTGATACCCAGGTTGTTTTCTATGAAGAGTCAGTCAAGAAAGTTCTCGATACACACTGTCCTTTTGTAACTCGTACTCATGCTTTCAGGTCAAACCCCAAGTGGTACACGAAAGATATCCACCTTGCTAGACGTAAAATATAGGCAAGTTAGAAAGATTATGGCATAAATCAGGTTGTGAGGATGACCGTCGTAAATACCTCGATGAGATTCATAGTTTTTCCAAACTTGTGCGTCATGAAAAATCAAAGTACTTTAATGCTAAATTGAAATCAGCTGACACTAGAACTGTTTTCCAAACTTTGAATTCATTACTTGGTAGATCTATGTCATCTTTTCCTGCTTGTGACTCATTAAAAACTCTTAGTAATCGTTTTTGTAATTACTTCAAAAAATAAAATTGTTACCATTAGACAGAAAATCACTTCTTCGTTGGGTGGTTAAACGATCGGGAAGCAGATATGTGTGATCAAGATGCTTCCACAAAACCTCCTATTCTAAATGAGTTTGGTCTTCTCAAGAAGGAGGAAATTGCTAATATTGTTGGTAAATCCCCAAACAAGACCTGTGGGCTTGACCCCATGCCAACGTGGCTTTTGAAGCAGAATACCGACATCATGTTACCTGTGCTTGTTTCTATGGTTAATACCTCTCTGTCTTCCGGATCGATTCCAACATCCCTGAAAGAGGCAATTGTGACTCCAATATTGAAGAAATCTGGTTTGGATTCCAATAACTTAAAGAACTTTAGACCTGTTTCTAATACTGCCTTTTTATCAAAGCTTATTGAAAGAGCAGCATTATGTAGTGTAAGCAATCATATTCAACAGAACAATCTCTCTCAAGTATATCAATCAGCCTACAGGTCTGGCCACAGCACGGAGACAGCCTTGCTGAGAGTCAAGAGCGACATTCTAAATGCTATTGACAATCGGAGGGCTGTCTTCTTGGTGTTCAAGTTCAAGTTCAAGTTTATTTTCCATAATCATCAATAACAATATAACAAGAAAATAACACCATGATATAAAGATAGACAATTACAGAGGAAATGGTTAAAAGGCCAATAAGGCCAGAACATTACCATTCCATTTGAAAAAAAATAACAATTAAAAAAAAAGTTACAAAGAGTAGGATTTCAGGATACCAACAAGACCGATACAGTAATTTATGCAAGAAATGTGATAAGAATTAGCATCATATACCATTATACTTAAAAAAGTTTTCAACTGTTTTCTAAAATGTTTAACTGATTTTGCATTTTTCAAATCTTCGCCAAGCGAGTTCCATAGAAGTGGACCAGCTGTTCTGATAGCTTGATCAGCAAATACCTTTTTGTTTCTTGTGTGATTGAAATCGTTACTCCGTCTTGTATGGTAGTCATGAATATCTGACCTCTTTATAAATAAACCACCAAATGACTTGGGCAATAATCCAATTGAATATTTGAACATGAATACACCAGTTTCTAGTTTATATGAGTCGAATACATTCAAAATTTCATATTTGAGGAAAAGAGGTTCAGAGTGACTTCGATAATGACTATTGGAGATGGTTCGAACTGCCCATTTTTGGAGTTTAAGTATTTTATCTAGGTAGGTTTTACAAGCACCTCCCCAAACATTTATTCCATAGTGTATATATGGTAAAACAAGAGTACAATACAATGAGTACAAAATTCTTTCTGGCATAAAAAGTTTAACTTTGTTTATAACCCCAATATTTCTAGATATAGTTTTAGAAACTCCGTCAATATGGTTTTTCCATGTTAAATTTTCATCAATAATGACACCCAAACATTTAGTATTTGTTACCCTATTAAGTTTTGTATTATCTAAGATGATATCCATATTCTGTGTTAACGTTGAATCATCAATGTTGATTATCGAAGTCATTCTTGGTGTACCCATTATCATATAATTGGTTTTGGTGGCATTTATTGACAATGTGTTAACCTTAAACCAGTTGCTAACTTCTGAAAGTTCTCTGTTTATTATTGATATTTCATTTGCATGTTGTTCACTTGAATATAATAGTGTTGTATCATCTGCAAATAAAATGAACTCTAATATATTTGAAGTTTTTGTAATATCATTAACATACATAATAAAAAGAAGAGGGCCCAAAATATATCCTTGAGGAACTCCACAAAGTATGTTCTTGAGATCAGATTTATGATCATTGTAGTTAACATATTGTTTACGATTACCTAAATAACTTACAAACCATTCTTGTAAGTGTTGCTTGACCTGTCGGCTGCATTTGATACCATTGATCATGATTATCTCCTAAACAGGTTGTCAAATATATTTGGTATCACTGGTAATGTTAGTAACTGGTTTTTAACATATCTCAGCAATCGTACAAACAGGGTGAAGGTTGCCAGTGAACTGTCAGATCCTCAGATTCTGGACTTCGGGCTTCCTCAAGGATCAGTAATTGGCCCTCAAAGTTTTTCATTCTACACTCACCCTGTGGCTAACATCATTCAGGATTATGAAACTGTTAAATACCATTGCTATGCTGACGACACACCAGCTTTATATATCATTCAACCCACAGTGTCAAACAGATATTGATAATGCTCTTCATACTCTCACAAACTGTATTTCGTGTATCAAGGACTGGATGTCTAGCAATATGCTTCAGTTGAATCAATCAAAAAATTAGTTTTTCATTCTATCAAGCTCACAATTCAGAGATCGCCTTCATAATATAACTTTGAACATTGGCTCTGATGTAATCAAACCAGCATCAACCATAAAGAATCTGGGTGTCGTCTTTGACAGATCGCTTGACATGTCCAATCACGTTTCTTCCATATGTAGTTCTTCTAGTGCACACCTTCGCAATTTATCTCGGATCAGTATGTTCATAAGCCAGGATACATGTAACAATGCTGTGCGTGCCAACATCACATCAAGACTCGACTACGCCAATTCTCTTTTATTCGGTATTACTACTAAACTTACTCAGAGACTCCAACGGGTGCAAAATAGAGCTGCAAAACTCATCTTCAGATGTAGGAAATATGAACACGTGTTGCCACTTATTAATGAATTACACTGGCTTATGATTCAAAAGTGAATTCAATTCAAGCTTATGACAATTGTTTATAAGTGTATTACAGACTCTGAAATTGTTCCTTCATATCTCACAGAACTCATCATCCAATATGTTCCCGCACGCCCCGGACTACGATCTTCTCAGGATACAAGACTTTTGATCATTCTATATACTCATACTGTTGCTTGTTCAAATGGGTTCTATGCTGCTGCTCCAAAGCTCTGGAACAGCCTTCCATATCACATTCGTCATGCAGGTTCACTGGCAATCTTCAAATCAAAGCTGAAAACTCATTTGTTTGATATGTAATTTTTGTTCTTTATTGTAAGGTGTTCTGATACTTTAAGTTTTCTTTGTAAGGACACCTTAAATCACCTGTGTAGTGTAGTGTAGTGTAGTGTAGTGTAGTGTTACCAATAATAGCCAACACTAGTTTTTGTCAGTTGCGGTCCATAGAGCGTTTTATTTAACATTTACATTGCGTAAACATTACCAGATCTTGTACAAACCTTATATAAACAATTGCGCCTGTACATTTATTTCGATATATTTTGTTGAAAAAGCATGTATTCGCTTCAAGACATAACTGATTTATTATATATTTAAGAAAGATGATTTTTACCACATGTGTATTATTTGACAAATGTTTCCTATTTGTTTATGATAATTCTTATTATTTTCTCTTCTTGTAACTATTTTTTATGGGTGCTATCAGACACACGCCCTGCGTTGTTGATAGCATCCACATCGAACTTATGAACAATTGTATGTATTTATTATCATTTATGGTTGTTAACATTGTTTGTGAGTTTAGATGAAAACAAATAATGTTGATTGATTGATTGTTTGATTAAAGAATACTACACTGCAAGAAAGTTGGGCAATTTAGGGATGATTTCGCCAACGTTGATGAAGTATAATACATCCCTTTCAACGTTGGATAAAACAAAAATAACACTGTTGGACACACATCCCTACCCTAATTTTGGCAAAACAATTTGAGCGGAAATGCGAGTCCATCTGCCATCTGTGGAGTAAAAGCGATACATAATGTTGGCAAAAGTGTCTGATCTACGGTGCTTTTTTAGTTTGCCCAACAGTTGGTAGGGACGTATATTTGCCCAACTGTCTATAAATTGTATAAACACGGCAATAACTACCAATATCTCAATATCTAAACTACATAACAAATCTGTTATTTATTGATTCTGACATGACATATGGGAAAAAGAGGCACCCCTGTAAAGAGTAAATCAGACATCATTACTTGTTTTAAGTAGTTTTAAATGAAAAGGATTAACCCTTGTCTTACCAACGTATTTTTTGTAACGTTTGTTATCAAGGGGGGGTGGTAACCACCCCCCCCCCCTATGAAATTTAAATTGGAGTGCTAAAAGTTGCTGTGCTATATACCATAGTATAGGGTAGGGTCTCCTCTATCCATTGATACCAAAATCATGGAAATCGGCCAAGGCGTTACGTAATTATGACGTCATAAGTACTTCCGAGTCGAAAAAATCACGATTTTGGGCAAAAATGGCCAGAAAATCGAAATTTTGCTATAAAAGTTCTAAATATCGGAATTTTGCCGGGTTTTTTGCTTATAAAGAAGGGAAATGATGTTTCTAATATGTTCTGTAAGTTTTAGGTGAATACCATGCAGATATTTTTCAAAATGGCGACTTAAAATTTTCTCAGGTGGCAACCACCCCCCCTACCTTCCGACTTTGACGAGGTACCCTGACCCCCCTGAAGGTAGTACCTACGAATTTTTTTCGCTAAAATGACCGCAAAGGATGAACTTACAACTAACCAAAACCTCTAGGTCATATCAGTTTGCGTTTTTATGCGACAGGGAATCATCCGTTAGGGGGGGGGGTGGTAACCACCCCCCCTTGGTAAGACAAGGGTTAATCCTAAATTGATGCAGGCATATTGTTTTGTTTTTAGTATTGTATTTCGGTATATAAATGCATTACATAATTCAGGTTATATAAATGTGAATAAGATAACAACTCGGAGGTTTGTCGTGGTTGCAATAACTATAAAAAACACTTTCCCGCCCGAAATTTTTAATAATCTTTACACCATATACTGTATAGGTACACTTATTACAACCATATTTCAGGAAAAAAAATAACAATATACGTGCCGTTTCAAAATGGCGGCCAATTAACCGATTTTCGTCGCGCGACATCTCGATTTTGGCGAAAATTTGAAAAACCAACTTTCCGAAGGAATTTTCAAATGAAATTTGGTTCAAATTAGAAGATCAAATATACATTGACATTGCTGAAAAAAATTTGGAAAATTTTACTCCAGGGTGGTTTTATGGGCAAACCATTTTTTTTTTCGCACCCCCGTAAGTGCTAATTTATGCTAATAAGATCAAAAACGACGCGGTCGATCTCAATTCTTGTTTCGCCAAAATAAGCGCACCTACTATTTAGGCACTTACATAAAGTAACAGCCCGAAATAATGCGGCGTTAAAGTACGCGATCCGAAAAAAAAACAAATGTTGAGAACCATGGTATCCCCCCCCCCCCTTTATGCAGTTAAGTGTTAAAACTGTTTTGAAGGTTATTTGTTTAACATTAATTTCAGCTGAAATCTGTTTGGTTTGCTTTAATATTTTTCTTGGCC
>JXSR01S064588.1:0-10119 GCA_000969725.1 Ophiothrix spiculata
CCCCCCCAAAAAAAAAAATAACACCACACACGAGTCTGAAATGAAGTGTTCTTTTGACGGTAGTTGCTGATATCAGCAAACTGATATCCAAGGCTGACATACAGTGTGCTGCACATGAATAGTCCATCTAGATGGACCTCGAAGCAAACGTGAAGCGTGAGCTGAGGCTCCGTACGCTCACGCTTCACGTTCGCTGCGAGTTCCATCTAGATGAACTACACATGAACTGTGACAGCATAGCTCATCATGTAGTATGCACAACCCCCGACACAACCAATAAAAGAAAACTCTACAAACTAGATGATCATTTACCGTAAAACTAGTATAAACTATGTAAACTGAAGGATCAGAATTTTAGAAACACTTGATGATTTTCAGTTTAATTTAACTTCAAATTGTAGAACAATTTTTCCACCATCTGGCACTCACAATTCTGGTTTTAAATTGTTTCATTTGATATTGTCAGTGTAGTCTTTCTCTTTTGTTAACTGAAGAAGCCATAGATAAATGATTATTAGTCATTACTCAAGTTGGCCTACGTCCTTCATTAACTTGATGATCACATATGACACATTACGGAAACATGAACATCATGAAACAAAATAATTGCGTAATTGAGATTTATTAAAATAAAGACTGATTTAGTAATTGATTGCATATAGAAGATGATGATGAATGCTTTGTGCAATAAAATCGGACGCGACTGCTGTAATCATTAGATTTTCATTTTCAATAATGATGTAATTTTCTTTATTTAAAATTAATTGTTAAGTTGTTCTTTTTAAAATAATTTAGAACATCAAAATGATATTAGCTAGATGCCATATTTGTTTACGATGCTTAATAAAATAATTTAGAGTATTTTGCGCTTCCAATAAAAGTTGCTAACAGCTGCAGTGTGCTCTGCAAGTATAAAATTAATGTTGCATGTGGTATCTTTAACTTATTACATGAATGGTGTAATGGTTTTGATAATTGTAAATGTAAATTTTGTAAGGATTGAAACCAATGTAATTTGAAATATCACTTTAAAATTAGGAATACCTTTAGCATCATTTGAAAAAAAAAATGAAATCTCAAATCTGTTGGGGTTGCTCGAACAAGTTCTGTGATTTTAAAAATGGATATTTCGTCATATCCACCTACACCATTTGGTTAACCACATGCATCATGAATGTTTTCAGGTAGTGTTTCTTGCACTTGATCTCTGACACTTCATTATTTGTACATTTTGCTGCAATTCAAAACAGCTTGTCTTTGTTTACAAGTGCTGATAAATTTGTTTCTGAGATGTGAATTGCAACACAGACCCATAAACCTCTGTTTGAGGGTCTTCTTTAAAAGTCCTCTTGCTCAGAGTTGTGATTTTTGTGTGTAGGCCTTTTTAACGTTTATTGTGTAAACCTGTGATAAGTGGAACCGATATCGACACAATCATTTGCTCGGAACTAGATTGGAGCAAGATCACACATGTTCGACTAATTATGCAAGAAATGACATCACTACTCCAGCAGCGCATTCATATTTCAATTCAGCCTTCTTTTGCTACATAATTATTGTATACTTGAATCTACACATATTTTTATGGATGGCCATTTCAAACATTTTATCTGAGCTATAACCAAATTTGGGAAAAGATTTGAAGTGAATGGGTTAAAAATCCGACCATTACTACCTCTTCACATCAGGTACATGTAAATTTATTATACAATCTGGCTATATTGTGAAGTAATCCTGTGTAAATTCACTAACTGTCAGATGAATGAATTTCCGAGAGGTTATCTGAAGGGCAGTCCATGATGCCTGTGGGCTTGCTGTCCCAAATGGAAATATTGTGACATAGTGTGGAATAACACATGGGGTTGTAATGACTTGGTGCCTTTCACAAAGAAATTGTATAATTTTTACATCTAAGATTTTTCTTTCAACAGATGATATGTACGTAAATGTATTTTTCTTTCAACAGATGAACTGACAACTCTCCTTAAACCTTTCGGGAGAGTGATTTATAGCTCTTCATCATTTTTAAAAAAATGAAGCCCTGATGTTCACAATTAATTTCACATTAATGTGAAAGATGACCAGAAACCAGCCAAAGCTAATCAATAACTTTGGCTCAATATTCAACTGAACATTCAATATTGTCAAAGAAAATGTCAAGATTTATCTAACCTGAAGAAAATTGTTTACATTGAAATCTCCTGTGATATTCAACCCTACAAGTCAATAAGTTCAGGTCTATTTGCCAGACCAGTAAACAACTTGTCTAAATTGAAAAATGGATTGCACTTGTGAAAACTTTAATTTGGTCAGATCCCATGACCCTTAACCACCAGCATAACACGCCTGATGTCCGCTGAAGCCGGCTAGGTATACAAACCAACCCATGCATCATTTGAGAGGTGAAGAGAGCCCGGAAGAAAGATGAATGACAGACATGCCTTGCTATATATAACTTACTAGCCGTGTAACAAACCCAAATCTGATGATTAACATCAGAGATAATAAAAAATTGTAACAAATTTATAGGAATGTCATTCATAAAATTTTACAAGTTTTAAATTTAGTATCACCATAGATTGAGTATTTATGGTAATACATCACCAACTGAAACAAAGTTTAACTTCTAAAATAACATCATTACACAATAATTTATATTGCCTGAGTATACTTCTGGGAAATGACCTTTTGACATTTTGGATAAAAGCCAACCCACACTTGTCACCCAGTTGAAAACTGATCATATACAACTTCTAGACAAGATTATGATGAATGTCTAAACAATTTTTGATGACACAAAATCATGGAATGAAATTATGCTGCTATGCAGGTACTATATATACCACATTTTTATCGATCATGTAAAAGAAAAATTGCACTAGGTCCTGTCAAGTAACAAAGAGCAATTTTGAACACTGAATTGTTTAAGTTTGAAGCCTAAAAAGCAAAATCAGCGGGTAGGCCTAAACAAATTATAGCAAAAATTAAGCGGATTTTCTTTTCTGGATCTTGTATGATTTTTTTAAATTTTATATTTTACTTGTTGAAAAAAAAACAATGCTGACACTAATCTACCCTAAGAATTTGTCTTTTTCACAGCCTCAGGCTGTGTGTATTTAGAGCAAGGTCATTCAATGTCAAGCTATTGTTTACAGTTACAATCATCAAGATCAAGGATTGACAAATTTAGTTGTTTGGAAGTAAAAGAATTAGAGCAGAAAAAGGACAAGTCATTAAATGGGCAGTATTTGAACTTGGCAAAGAGAAAAGTTTCCAAACACACAACAGAGAAAGTGTTTCCAGCACAAAGACCATTGGTTGCCCAAGTTCAATACACAATAGTTCTAGGCAATTTATAAAGCATGATATAAAGAATGGTGATACGGTCTTACCTTTTCTACAGGAAAACCTGTTTTATTTGGATTAACACTTCTGCAGTTGTTTCTAATTAAGTCCAGCTTCTTTTAAAATATACCTAATATGTTGAGACAATAACCCACGATGGGCAGGTAATTTAGGGTGAAAAAGAATCAAGTTTGTGCCTCCTACTCACTTTTTGTTTCTTTCGCACATATTTTATTTTAGATGGAAATTAATGTGCTTGTTTTACTGTAAAATAAGGAAACTTAATGATTTTACTTTTAATATTGGGAATCAATGTTTTTCTCTTACCAAGTTTGTACCCTAATACGTAGCAAACAACAAATTGATTAAAATTTAAAAACAAAGAAGTTTGAGTTGTTGTGACACCTTGACAGCATTTAACTTGAACTAGCTTGAAAAAGCAATCTTTTTAACTTGTTTAATTTAAGATTATTGAAACATATTTGACATTCGTCTAATATTTTCCATGACTGATTCACTAAAGTTTAGTATTTTGATGCACTGTTAATGTTATGCTTGGTAGATTAAACCACTTTAAATCAACAGAGCATGATATGCTTAAATTGACAAATGTATCAAATTCAACGACCACTATTCTTATTGAGCCAAGTAAAATAAATGATTTGTTTCTAGTAATGTCACATTTTGTAAATTTAGGGAAGGAAGAAGGGAACAAACTTTATTTTACCCCAAAATGTTATAACTTTCAAAAAATTGTATTGCTTCAAAGCACATTGTAATTAATTCTTATCACAATTTGTACAACAAGGTGAAACAACATTAAAAAGCAACAAAGACGACTACTTCTTCTGAAGTTGCTTTAAAAATACTCAAATCTAGGATGTCTGACTATTTGGACGACATCATCAGTTCACAAAGATCTTGTCATAAGGAGGTAATCTCTTGGCATGTATCTAAGCTCTCTGTATCTATTATGGGGAAAATACTTTCCTTCAGAAATCGAAAAATGAATTCGTGTTTGCTTTTTGGGAAGTTCAGGTTTAAAGGGGCATTGGACAAAATTTTAAAATTTTGTTTGTAGATGATTTACACTTCCTAAGTTAGAAAATAACAGTCAGTTACCAGATATAGGGAAAATTTTGATCAAAACCTTCAAAAAAGTCAAAAATTTGAATTTTATTTTATTTGTTTATTTTGGGTACGAGGCTATTCTCTAGATGTATTTATTGATGCTATACAATGAGAAAGAGCCACAGATTTGTTTGTAAAACATTCCTTTTACATCATAGATTACAGCAAAATCAAAAGAAATTTGGAATTTTCATTAGATCTCCTGAAAAGGCTAATTCTAGGCATTCAACTATAGAGGGGCAGTATTTATCGTTGTCGACAACGATAATTAAAAATAAGAGATGATCTAAATATTTTGGTATGTAGGGTTTGAATTTGACAATGAGACTTTGCATGCTGTCATTATTACCGCTAATACTTCAAATGATGCAAAAATCTCAAAATGTTTGGGGAAAAGTTGGGGATGATGCTGAACTTGTCTAATGCCCCTTTATTATTTATTCAACACAAAATTACCCGATTATGATTGATCACAATACCATAAAATGTACTACACCGGTATTGCTAAAAGTACTACAGATGACTACATACACTAGCTATCTGATACATTGGTGAAATTGATAACACAAGGCAAGTAAAATAAATTGTGTTTTACATCGAGACTTATTTGGTGAGGGAGGTCCCTATTATTTATTATTTTTCCAAAATGTATTATTTATTTCTTGGAAAATCCATAAAGCAATGGCTTTATTGACACATTCCATAGGCCCTCCTAATTTTTGTTATTCCAAATTGCTTTACCCCTTGCTTGAAAAAAGTGTTTGGAATATGTTTATTGATGATCATCAAACACTTTAAAATATATATATCCAGTATAGGCCTAACATTTTTAGAAGTTCAGTTATTGAACAAACAAGGGAAAAAATAAAAATATTGCAAAATCTTGAAATGTTGGGGCAGATGGGAACGTAAAACATATAATTTATTTGACTTTGCCTAATGGTTTAAGTTCATTTACACTCCAGAAAATTTAATAACCACTGGTGGAACTTGACAAAGTCACAAACATGTCTGATTCACTACACTCGTAGAGTCGTAGACAAAACAAGACAGGTACGCAAACCTAGTCATCTGTGCTATGTCAAATACATAGTCATGGTTTCGAATTTTAAAGATAGAGCTCTATCATTAAATTTGGATAAATTTTAGACAAATGGGAACATTAAAATGCAATGTTTCCATAACCTTTAGGTTTTAATGGTTTGACTTAAGCACTACAACAAGCCTTTTTTTTTAAATTACCACTTTTAAAAATGGAGTGAAATTTGTTTCTTGTTTCAGATCTTAAGTTAAAATGATTTGTTTCTACACCTGCAATGGGCAAACAAATTGTTTTTGATGAAATTGTTTCTCTTAATATATGAAATTATCTCTAGAGCGTTGTTTGATTTTATCTGGTAAATCCATCTGAGATACAAATTTAGGACTTAGAAAACACAGATACATACAGTACCATCTCTGAATGATTGCAAATTAATTCTCTCTCAATTTGAGCCATTTCTGTAATTTCAAATGTTTGTACTTTTTTGGATTTTACTGCATGTATTCACTTAAATAAGCTTTATTTAGAGCATTTCCATAGGGATTATAATTCTAAGTGAAATCTAGGCTAGTCCCTTTGATTGTTAAAATTTTAGTATGTACAACAGGGTTGTCCCCGACCCAAAGTTAGTGCCGCCTAAATTTGACAAGAGTTTCCATACAGAGAAAGTAGGCTACTGAAATCAAATTGCAAAATTGTTAAATTTAAGGCTGTTTTGGTATTCCATATACCGGTAGTACCATTGCCAGGTAACAAGGCCTTAAAAAAAAATTCCCTTTGCCTTGACAGGTTTAATCGGCAGAGCGCTGGTTCCTGCGCACCATCAACGACCAACTTAGTCACAACCCTGCATAAAGGCCACCAGTAAGCCACAGCCTGTTCCGAGACTGGTGAATCCCACCACTGCCGCCATTGCATGTACCGCGTACCGGTGACAGTGCCGGTGAACAAATAATACCCAAACTAGGATTTCTTCTGATGAGGACATGTGTTACATGTCAAAATATAAATTTATAAAAAGGTATGTTTCTTGGAATCCTGGACATTTCATACATGATCACTTTCATCCCTTGGTCACTTCATACCTGTTTTTTCATACTTTTTAGTGGTAAATTATGAATTTTGATTTAATTAAACTAAACTAACATTAGTTTTGTCTTGAAAATAAATAATTACCGTAGTCAAAACCAAAGTACTATTATAAAGAATCTAAGAATTATTTTCATTTTTACAGTTTATTTAAAATTTGAAGGAATTTTAAAAGCCAATTTCCGTATTTTGTTAAAATATGTTGAAAGTTTAGTGGTAAAATCAGAATTTATGTCATTTCTCACCTGTTTCTGATCATTTGTGCAAATATATTCCTGATTATTGAATTATATTTATTTTATGATTTTTTATTCACTCAACCTAAAAATATTAACATGTTTAAACGTAAAATATTTAAGCTGGCAAAACATGCAGAGTATGAATATCGGGTATGAATATTGAACGGGTATGAAGTGTCTTGGACCCGTATGAAATGTCCAGCTTCCGTACCTTGTGCTGTAAGCCTGTTTATCTACCAGCACGTATGAACTTTCATTCGAATACCCAAATTGGCATCTGCCTGTCTGGAATATGATGAGCTCTTGAAACTTGAAAACAATGTCAGGAAAGTAGTATAATTTACGACTTTAAAGTGATATTAACATTGTTTAACTTTAAATAGCTAGAAAATCAGTAACAATCAGTAACACTTAGAGAATAAAAGATACGATTTCTTGTTTTGCCTGTCATCTATCGGATGGGCGTACATTATTTTGAGTAATGGGTGCCCCCGCAGGGGGTGCCCATTACGAAAAAATAATGTACGCCCATCCATTATGAGACGATAGATGACAGGCAAAACATTACTCAAAATAATGTACGCCCATCCATTATGAGACGATAGATGACAGGCAAAACAAGAAATCGCTATCTTTTATTCTCATTCTTAGTCACAAATTTGAATCATTTATAAACCAAAAACGATGTAAGTTATTGCCAAAAACTATGAACATTATAATTGGAAAAACGTACACCCCTATTCAAACATGAAATATTCCAAACCCAGTAAAGCTGTTCGCGCCGGATGTGTGCGTATACCTGCATCGCGCCGTGATTTTGAACGCGCGGCTCCACTGCGTTTCACGCTGAACGCACTGTCATCTATCGTCTCATAATGGATGGCCAAAATGCCTTATTAGGAAGTACAATCGCACTCATTGACTAAGAATAACTAATGAAAGACAGAAAAAGAAGGGAATGTCACATACGATAATTTAATTAGGCTAATCATTCATCATTGATCAAGTTGTCAATTGATCAAAATGATTGGCGATACACTGCCCCATATAACCAGAAACTTAAGGACCAATCACTGTTTAAACTATACTTTACAGGCAATTAACAATATTAATCAATGTTAATAGCTACACGAAAAGACATACTCACATGCTATCTATATAACCAGCATCATGACTGGGTCTCGTTGGTGTTTTGATGTGTTCAGCCACCGAAAACCCGAATAGACTCCCAACTTCTCCTTGTTTAACAATTGGTATCCTGACATCTAAATTAAAACATTGGATTTCTAATAAAAGTGCCATCAATAAAGTATATAGAAATGTAAAAGTCCTACACGTAAACTTTCGTATTCTTGCCATTTTGAAGAGTTTCTGTCATCCAAGATCGGACGGTACAAGACGGCTATCCCAACATCCAGCGATCGATGATCTAAAAATAGAATTTGTGTACATAGTGTTTCTATAAGAGAATATATTATTTCTCAAGAAATATATAGATCAAGAAATAAAAACCTTAAAAGTTTTTATTTAGCAATCTATTATGTTTTCTAACTGTGCCTTATCTTGTGTTTTAAGGTGTTTTTGTTCTATCTTTTCTAAGCGATTATTCTTTAGGTTATGGGAATATCTATGAAACATTTTATTTTAGAAAAACTGATTAATCGCATTGATGGAATTCTTCAGGTGATTGAATCACGACTTCAGTGAGCATCATTGCTCATTGACTAGAAATCTATAAAGTGAGGGCACTAAGACCAAAATGCTGCAGACCAGATCACTTCAGGTGAAAAAAATGTGATAATTTTTGTCTAGCTGACATTCAATAATTTAATCATTTTTATGACTTTGACATTGAAGGGTTTTTTTCCAGCAGAACTAGTCTATAATCTGAAATTAGTCCTGAACTTAACCAGTTTTTACAATGTTCTAAAACAGACACTACTAGTAAGTGATCAAACTTAGAAAATGTTTCAGAAAATAAGAAGCCTACGGTGAATTATCACTAGATTTCTCCCAAAATGTGTTGACGTTTATATTTCAATTACTCCGAGACTGTTTAAAATCAACTGTTTAAAAGACTGTTATCCCTCACGCAACTTACAACTTAAGGTTGATGGGTAAATGAATAGGATTTTATTTTTTGATATCCCCAGCGTGGCCGAGCGGGTCTCGTAATACAGAGGTTGTGAGTTCGAGCCCCGGGCCAGGCGGTCGCCTACGTCTCCTTGTTTCCTTGGGCAAGAAAGGCTTTACTCTAAATGCTCCGTGGTTCGGATAGTCACGTTAAGCCGTTGGTCCCCTGTGCGAATGCTCCTTCTTGGGGCGCTGCATTCAGTGTATACCTGGTGAGTCTATCCATTTCAAAGTTTCCACAATGTGTCAAGTCTTGCTTTAAACTGATTTGTTGAAACTGCTGTAACAACATCTTCTGGTAGGCCACTCCATTGCTCAACCACTCTTTGGGAAAAAAGTTCTTCCTTTCATTTCATTTCATATTTATTCGGCAAATGACAAATAAACAACAAATAGAACAGTAAATACACATAGAATATCATTTATACAAAACTAACACCAAACTGCCAAGTGCCAGGATAACCCATAAAGTCCGCCGCAAGTGCCAACTTATTTCCAATGGGGTCCTTATATTCAATCCCTTATTGAGCCTCTTCTTGAACAGCTTGTACTTGTGGTTTCTGGTCCTATAGTGTTATGCGAGAAGGCCAAAGAAAACTAGAACTGAACTGTCCCTGAAGTGACAGAGACCCTGCCAATTGCCAATTTCATGTGTAGAATAAATATGTCACCTTGTACTTGAAATTAGAAAATTAGACCTTTGATCCCCTGTTGAAGCCCTATAATTTTTAAAATGTGTTTATATTGCTCAGGATGTCTTAAAGTACATCCATTATAAATTTCAGGTCAATCGGAGCATTTTGGTAATTTGACCTTTAATCCATTTTAGCCCACTAAGACCCCTTTAATGACCTCGGATGATTTTTAAAATGTGTTTATGTTGCTCAGGATGTCCTAAAGTATATCCATATCAAATTTCAGGTCAATCAGAGCATTTTGGTAATTTGTCCTTTGACCCCTTTTGACCCACTTAACATCCCTTTAATGACCTCGGATGATTTTAAAAATGTGTTTATGTTGTTCAGGATGTCCTAAAGTATATCCATATCAAATTTCAGGTCAATCGGAGCATTTCGGTTATTTGCTCTTTGACCCCTTTTGACCCCCTTTAACACCCCTTTAATGACCTTGGATGATTTT
>JXSR01S064591.1:6725-16839 GCA_000969725.1 Ophiothrix spiculata
TGAGCGATGTTTTGAACGCCTGGTGGCATCTTATGTCAACTAAATAATAAATCTATAGATGAAAATAGCTCCAGGTATGTCATCAATTCAAATAAAGCTGATCCATTCCATTGCACTTATATACTTCATGGACATTGTGAACGAGGATGAGTGAAATGTCACTTATTGGGATTGTGAAGTGAAGAAAGTTGTTGTCAGGTCAATGTTCGTTTTTATCTATTTTGATCGATTTTTAGTAGGTTTAAATTGTCAACCTTTAATAAATCACTTGAGTGTAACATTTTATATTTTGAGCATCATAAATACAAGAATTTTTCAATATTCAAAACTATTAATGACATCGGCAACATTTCATGTAAATATCCATAACACTTGAAATATGTCAGATAACTCCAATGTTATTTAACCCTCAGGACATATCAAAACATTAATGATTCACATGTCCGTCCAAATCACAGGAGAAGCGTATAAAGAGATACGCGAATATTGTCCTAGAAGGGAGACACGTACATTTAATCGGCAATTCGGTTCAGATATCTGCACTAGTTGGAACAGTATATATATTTTCCACTAATGTTACACATATCGATAATTCGTCTTATCCAGACATTTGGTTGTGTGCCTGTGTACTATATATATCTATGGTTTTAAAGCATCAAATTGAATATGTTCCAGCCAGATGCCAATTTTTTTTGTTGGCTTAGTTTACCTGTTTCCCCTTATTAATTGTTGATTATACACCTAAGGAATTAAAGGTATGTAATATACAAATGCTACTATTTCAACGGCTGAATCCATCGAAAAAATTGGTTGCACATTCAATATTTGGAAACGTTTCTGGTTTGAATCTATTCATGATATACTCGCTGATCATTCTGATAACACATATCACCACTAATGGTAAATTTGATATGTGATCATTTTTCGGGCAATCGCAAGCTGGAAATTCTTTCACCTCTTTGGGCTGAGAATATACAATACCTAATAAACCACAAACACGTTCGTAACAGCCATAGGTAAATTTCTTACTGCCAATGACAACATCGCCTTAAACTTTCTTAATTTAGAGTATTGGAAAACAGTAGATTCGTGGGTTTTTAAAGAACTACCAACACCATAAGCTGTTATTTTCATCCTATAATTGATTCGTCATAAACCTTTCAAACTTATGATAAACTTTTCAAAACGTACATGTATAGTTAACATTTGGTTAAAACAATATTGCAGGGACGCGTTTTACATTAAAAAATGACAACAAACGAAACAAACAATAACTCGCCATCATGTCTGTAATTTAAAGACAAAATATTCAAAATCTTCATCCGCAGATATCCGAGTCGGAAAACTTCACATAAAAGAGGGGAAGTAAAGAAAAATCTGTGATTTGGTAAACACCAATTTTGAATCATTTCCTCTTGATAATTGCTACCTGTACTTTATATTTAACTAAATGCTAACAATTTAAAGTTCATCCACGTACGTAAATGAACAACAATTACCTCTATCAGCAGTAATTAACAGTAGTGAGTCAATTGGCAATTCCAACACTTCACCACGTGCAGTGCATTTAAATGTGTCTATTTGGAATGACTTTCAAATAAATTTATTTCTTTGGAACTGACAAAGGTGCTTCCTCTCCATAATAGCTATAGAAAGAAGGCCTACGAAATCATTGATTTCAAGTAATTTACGTAATATATAGAAGCCACCTGGTTTCGGTTTGTCAGGGTTTACAGCATTATCTATGTTTTTTCTTGGAACAAAAGTTATATAGTATTTAAATCTTACAGTACAATATTTAGCTGTATTGGCCCATCTGGTATAATTGAATAATAATTTTGATTGCCTAAAGCTAACTTTGATAAATTTGAAATTCTACCCTTTTTGACTAAATTACTGTAAGTTTTCTTGTTCCGGTGTAATGAGACTGAGTGTCCCCCAAAACCAGAAGTCCGGGTCTAATTGAACTACACGGAATAAGTCGAAATCGATGATTTATTGATCACACATGTACAAGTACGTTCTACCCAATTTAATACTAGCTAGAACATATCAGTCACACGGACGCTGTATTTCATTACACCGGTTTTCAGAACACTATTATCTAACCTAACTTTAGTATGTTCCGATTGGCTTTAATATCACTGTTTTTATTCACACTTAACGTCTAAGAGCGTCTTACCCAGGGGCCGTTGCATTTTCCAGCACGCTTGTAGGAATAACTTTGATAATGGTGTGAGAGCCCAGATAGCAAAGTTTGGTTGGCCCAACATTGGCAAATGACATTGGGCCCATGCCCTTTTGTCCATCGGGCCCCTATCGGTGCGATGTCATTATTGGCACGATGTAGGACCAACGTCGACATTGCGTCGGCATTCTGTAGGTTGAATATTGGGCCAATGTTGTGTCAACTAAACTTTGCTATCTGGGAACACATCGGCTTTTCATCGGCCCAACATTCAGCCAACTGTCAGAATGCCAATGTAGGAATGACGATGGCCCGATGGACAAAAGGACGTGGGCCCTACGTCATTTTGCGTACATTGGCCCAACGTAACTGCCTACATTGGTCCAACGTTGGGCCAACTAAGCTTTGTTATCTGGGCTCTCACACCATTATCAAAGTTATTCCTACATTTTTCACAACATACCGGTATTCCTTGTCATTAACCCTAACCCGCTACATGTAACAAAAATGTCATTTAGCAGAATCAGGAAGGAAAATTGCCAATGTCCAATCACGTTAAAGACCGGAATTTGAGATTATTAGATTTAATTGCTGTCATGGCACCGCGTGTTCAAGGGGTTGTTAAAGTGATCATTTGAACAGGGTGTGAGAAGTCCGAGGATCGAATCCAGTTGAAAATCAGCATCGTTTGTCATACAGATTTCCGCGGGTTAATACATTCAAGACATGGTTCTTAAGAATCTAAGAAAAGTATTTAATCAGATTTTACCCAAAATATGGTATGTCTTTTAACAGTTTCGATTAAAAAATGACTCTATATAGCACTCGACATTTTATCTAAAAGTGAGGAATAAAAAAGATACTTTTCCAGAAAAACGTATATTAGGGTAGACAATTGTCTACCTTTGATCAAACAAAGGTAGACAATTACTGTCCACCTGAATATATATTTTTTTTCTGGATAAAATTCAATTTTCAAGATTTTATAAAGCATTTTAGATTTTATTATGGTGTATACATTACATGATTTTTGTTCATTAAATAATAAATTAAATGACAAGTAGTAATATCAGTATTAGATTACTTCTACAATATTTTTACGCCTCTTTGTCAGATTGTTAATGTTAAAATGAGGCAATGATTTACAGCAAAAAATAATACATTGTAGGAAGGTTATATTTAGTAAACTAAGGGAAGGCAGTAGCTATCAATCGTAACGGCAAATAAGAAAATATACCTTATAATATTCTTTTCATTTAATTAAATCATAAGAAACTTAGTGCATTGATAGCTGCAAACTTGTCATAAAACTTGGTATTAAATATATATTAATTATTAGGGGTAACCAATAATTAATATATATTTAATACCAAGTTTTTATACAATTGAATAATGTCTACATATTTCCACATTAAAGCAAATAGACAAGATAATTCCTCACCCTATATCTCAAACGATGTACATAAGTAGTTTTAAAAATATTATTCTACTCCGACGTCAAGCATAACTTCTCTAATTGAGACATCAAATAGCTGTAAAGAATTTATCTAATAACTAAGACAATTTGGCACTTATCCTAAACTCAGTCAATTTTATTAATGACGTATTTCCAATCACACGTATGTCGTAAGTGTGAAGCTTCAATGGGTGATGTTTTGAACGCCTTACGGCTTCTAATGTCAACATGGAAGTGAATCTATTGATGAAAGTAGCTCATACGCTATCAGTTCAAGTAACGCTGATCCATTCAATAGTGCTAAATCACAGTCATAAATTTCTCGACGGAGGATGAGATTATCTGTCTAAATATCTATCTGAAATTGCTTTCAGAAAAAAAGGAAATGTCAGGTATAGTAATATGATGCACGTTATCTAAAAAAATAATAAATTCCTCTAAAGCGAATGGAAGTGAGGTCAATTTTAATTTAATTTTCCATGTAAAAATCTTTCATACAACATGTTATATCTAAAATTTGCAAATCTAAAATTGACTGGTTTTCATTTATTGCTTATTGATGATAATGTCATTCTTTTCAGACAAAAATTAATAATCAAACTCGAGTTATGGCTGGCAGTTTTCCGTTGACTCTCTTTAGGGGTCCATATGAACCCAACATTTGGTTTTTGGCCATCAGTGCAAAAACGCAAAATACTTTTTCATTTCTCTTAAATGTAATTGTCCAAGTTTATGATACGCTTCACTTGGTGGCAAAAAAAACACCAAATCGAAAATCCGATTTTTGTTTAATTTAGCATTTTGCATAAGCTTTGTCGAACACAGAGTTCAAATTTGTTTTGCAATTAATGCCTAAATTTCGGAAAATCTCTAGCTAATTGATTACTTTGTCTGAAACTGATAATCTAATCTTGAAATTATGTAACTATCGTAATTTTCTTATTCAAGAGTTGTTTGAGAAATTTAAAATATTTCAAAGTATATTAGTCTCGATGGACCAATGATCTTCTTAACAGTGCACTTTCTATAAAGAAATAAAATATTTAATTTATATTCAAATTTTGAAGTAGAGCAAATTAGAAGAGCAACACTCAAACTAATTTCAGGTTTTGTGAACAGCAAAATAAATCATATAAAGGTAATTTGAAAAAGGTGATATTGACTTTAAGAAAGGCATTTGCAGTCTTATTCTTTCAAACATTCGTCTGTTTGTTATTAATATCTTGACAAGTTGAAGACTATATATTATCTGGAAAACTTTTATTATTGTTAAATCTCATATTTTTAGCACCGCACAAAGCTATACAAAACCTGTTGCCATTTAGATTTCCAATAAATTCATATGTAAATATGGACGATCACAAATATTCATGAAGTTTTTCAATGCAAATATCCGCACATGTGCTATTTTCTTTAGCTTTAGGTGGGACTTCAGGACATGTCAAAACATGAATGGTTCCCTTGTCATAACAAATTATAGGAGAAACGTTAAAATAATAAGCGTACATTATTTTTGAGGACTTATTATTTGTCGGATTTTACACATGCGGTGTAGTAAATGCTATCATGCAAAGGCTATAAGCAACCCTCTGTTTGTTTAATTGCAGCACATTCTACAAGTTGACTTAGATCTTTAAAAGATGAAGAACGGAATTCTTTTTTATACACTTTCTGAAAAGTCACAAACCGTGATTCATTTAGAAGATTTAGTATTTGCCGAAACCCGACATCAACGCTCTAAAGCAATTATTGACGATATTGTAGTTATCTAATAACCCCGGCTAATATCTGAGCTACAATACATAGATCAAACCTTTGACCAACGAAACAATTGTTACATTACGAAGATATACGTAAACAGTCATATATACGACATATCACACAAAATTGTATATGGATATGAATAATAAAGTGCCTTGACCTTTGAATCTGCTACTACCCTACAAACCAACCAAAGAGTATTTTAACAAGTTCTATATGACAGCCATATTAGGCCATTTGCCATTATTTCTGATTTTCAAATAGAAAAAGAGAAACGATAGTCAGTGTTAGAAAAATAAAAATGCTCCTTAGAAACATTTTTTTTTAAGTTCCCGTGAAAGTCCTTTTCAATTTCTTTTATTAATTTTATTCAAAAACATTTTATGTTTCCATGATATATCTATATACATAACCTTCCATAAAATAGTTAAAAACACTTAGAGCAAGTAAATATTTGCTCATGGAATAAACTTGAAACTCTCGGTAATATGGAGAGGGACTTATTTCGGTTTTGAAAACTAGTTACAAAACAATACGCATAATGTACATACTGCCGGAATTTGGTTTGAAAAGTGCACTCACTTATGTGTATCATCTATATAAGTATCAATTCTGTTGATAAACAATTAACATGAATTGGAAATCTAAATATTTAATCACTACATTTGAATGAGATGGCTTCATAAAAGCGAAGACTATTATTTGTCAAAGATAAATCTAGAATTTGACTATCTTTTTCACGATTTGTGACATATTGAACTATCGAACTTGACCGAATTCTTTCGTTATTCTTACAATTATACAAATAAAGGCAGATAAGATTTGTTTTATATCAAGATTTGTTTTATATCATTATTTGACAAGTTACATTTGTTTATAACTATATGATAGTAAAGACTAACATGCCACAAATCACATTAATTACATTGCTCGAATTATTATGATACTAAGGAAGGAGAAATTTGTGACTTCATATCATGCATCGAACTACATTAAAGAAGGAAAACCCTAATTATTTATTTTAAATACTAGCAATGGTTTCAATTTATAACAACTATATAGTTATCATATTTTAATAAATCAGGGAAAAAACATGGTGGGAATCAAAATAAACACGAACATCTAATCAAAAATGCTTTTCCAAAATGTGAAAGGGTTTACAGAATCATTAACATAATTCAAACACATTAAGAAGTCAGAAATCAACATAATTCTTTTATACATGTATATGAGTTTATTTAACCCTTTTTTCCTACTTTAAAATGTCGCATTTCTGTTTCTTCTCCAACTGTTATATTGCTTTGTTACACTGGTATTGTTTTGGACAATTATTATAAGACAACCATTCGTCTCATTTATTTCGAGTTTTTTGCCTCCAATAGAGCTCATATTCAATTATATTGGATTGGGTTTGGCTTTGAGACAAAGCAATAGTGGCATTCAGTGTCCAACTGGAATCAACGGTTAGAGTGAAAACCGTCATAGTTCTTTTGAGCTACCAAATATTTGGTGCAACAAGTCTTTGTTATCTTATAATCTGATATATGTGATGACTCACCCCGAAAAGGGGACTTTGCGACAAAACACTTTTCTAGATACAGGTGAAAATAGGCAGCAAAAATAAAGAAAATGAAAATAATTTCCAGCAGTTTTTCTGTTGTCAAATGTGATCGCCTTGATCGATTTCATCAAGTAAGGTGTCATTTTAAAGCTTAGAAAATGCTGCAACAGATGAAATGAAAACATTTAAATTGATGTCATCTTCAAAGTCCCCCCCCCCCTTTCGGGGTGAGCCATCACATATAGTTCCAATGTATTTTCTATTGATAACGGAGGCTTGGTGATAAAACATCAATACTACCACATTTAGGAGTATTTGGTGAAAATGTTTGGTGACTTACAACACCAATTATCTGTTATTTATTATTATGTATCGGAATTATATTACTAGATTATAAGATAACAAAGATTACACAAAATATTTGGTAGCTCAAAAAGAATTATAATTTGACCCTTAACGGTAAGGCCGAAAACATAGTCGGCCTCCAAACAAAATTTTCGCTACTAAACATTTGGACGTGACGTCAAAATGACGAGTGACAAAATAGATTCAACACCGAGTTGAGACCAAAAAATAAAATCGCGGTAGATTGCACATGTTTTTGAATTGTCATATACATTAGACCAAATGTTGGTTACCCGTTTAATGGCAATTTTTTGGTGACGTCACGACCTAATGTTTGGTAAGGAAAATTTTGTTTGGAGGCCGACTATGGTTTCGGCCTAACTCTGAATTCACAGATGGACAATTTCTTTGTTTTTAAGAAAACATTCACAGTGGTAGGTTTTGGCATGCTGTTCCTGCAATAACAAAACAATTTTCATGTGAAAAGTAACATTTCAGAATCGGGATGTTGGGAAATATCTTTACTACTATAGAAGAGTACATCATTGAACAAACGAATTTTAACCTGTACCATTGTTTTAGTTTTATATCCCCCAAGTGAGATATAAAATCGGGATTTGAAGTGAAGGTACATTTACTACATGTGATCTCTTTACAATATGATCTTAGGCTAAACTAATAAGCATTTGTATGATATAACAAAAATATGCTGGGATGTGATATTTCTTTATATTAGCACGATTAAAAAGGTGACTATCAGAGGTAATTTGGTGTTCTTTAAAACATTCTTCTCAAGATGTGGATTTGCTGAAAACAGGTGCAACTTATCAAAAACCTGCATAGATCTTTAGTAGCAGAGTATTGATATTTACACGTATCAGGTCAGAAGAAAAATGATCTTGTCCAAGATCAAACCTGCTTTTATTCTCCATCTTCTCGTCTAAGGAAACAGTATCCAATAATTAATTACAATATTTACAGCAAAATCTGATTTTATTGAATTACACATTACATAATTACCCAATTATTCTTAATGTCAAAATAATTCATTAAACCTAATTACATAAAAAAAAATACTAATGTATATTCATGTAAAGTTTAGTCCGCCTTCCAAAGGAAGGCCATAGTGAAAAAGGCGTGAAGCATCTCTGCAAATACATTAAACATACTGCACCCTTCTGCGATATTACTCTACGAAAAAAAATTCAAATTTTTCAGACAAACTGTCAGATAAATAACAATTCACCGATAAACGCCAAGAATGTTACAGTAGTCTCAGCTGCTCATTTAAGTTTTATTTACTGCATGGCATCTGTCTGGAATCTGAAAGTGAAACTAATGCGTTGTGAGAACAAGTTTGGTGTTATATTCTAACCTCACCCATAGGAAACATGTTGACACGTTTGACAATATTAACTTTGGCTTCAGATTACGGTGACTATTTTGGTTATTATACTTATTAAAGTAACACTTTGACTTTGAGATTAACGAGAACGTCTGTATGACCCTTTTTTAAACTTTGGGTTTATCTCAAAACTAACTTTATCTTTCAATATTTTGTTTTTAAAGAATTTTGTAGTTTGCGTTCTTGCTTTCTTACTTGTAAATCAAACGCATATCTAGGTTAAAATATATTTCATGTACACTTTTTTTATTCTCGTGGTACAAATGAAATGTACTTTGATGAACACAGTTGAATGATCATAATGACATGATAAACACATAAAAATAAGAACAGGAAAAAGTTTAGTATTCTGTTTCTTCATTAGATATCGGAAATATAACTTAGAATTTGCATGACAAGTGTCAGATAAATAGCATTTCACCGATAAATGCCAAGACTGTCTGAAACCTGAAAGTGAAGCTAATACAATTTGAAAACAGGTTTTATGTTCTAACGTCATCTTTTTTTTTTACATTTTTGACAATATTAATTTTGGATTCTGGAATAGTCATAATTTGAATTAACCTTTAGAATTGACTGTTAAATTTTAGTCTCCAACAATACAATGCAATGTGTTGGGTGATGTTCAATTTGATTTTGTCATGGTTTAGGTAACACCCAGGGGGGGGGGGCACTCCCATATATTTGAACGCATTATGCTCCTGTCGATAGACCCCCTTTTTTTTGCTCCGCTCTCACCCAATGACCCCCCTTTTCACTGAGCTGTCACCCAATGAACCCCTATTATTTTGAAAGTAAACCTTTTTTATGGTGACTCGCATCCATTGTCCTGATTTTCGAGAACCTACACCGAATGACCACCTTTTTTCGCCAAATTTGTCGATTTTTTTCGAAAATTTACGAAAATTTCGAAGATCAGCGATTTCGTAAATGTCAAAATTAGCCTTGTTTTATTCAAAAACTGACACCGAATGACCCAGTTTTTCGCTCTTGCCAACAAACGCTCGAAATGACCCAGTTTTTGACCCTCTACACCGAATGACCCCCTATTTTTCAATGTATTTCTCACCTATTGCCCCTACATTTCAAAAGCCGGTAGGAGCAGGTACGTAACTTTCATATTTGAGTGCCCCCCCCCCCGGGGTAACACAAAGCAGAATTATTGTATGTAATTAAATATTATATTTCTCAAGATATTGGTTGGCTGAGAACAGCTGCGACCTATCAGAAACCTGCATTGCATATATCTTTGTTAGCAGAGTGGTAATGCGTGTGTGTAGGTCTTAAAAAAAATGATCTAAGATTAAACTTGTTTTAATACCATCTCCTCGTCTTAGGATACGGTATCCCATAAATAGTTACAATATATACAACAACATCTGATTTTATTGAATTACA
>JXSR01S064602.1:4670-27321 GCA_000969725.1 Ophiothrix spiculata
CCTTCGGTCGGGCCAAATCTTGACGGGCGGGCGGGCGAGTACAAACAAAGTTGTTGTTTTTGTTTTTGTTTTTGTGTGTTTTTTTTTTGGGGGGGGCCTAAGAGATGTTCAAAAACACAACTTTTGGCAAGTTATTTTATGTAAATAGACTATTCTAGAATTAAACTGCACATTGTCCTTAAAGAGTTGTGGTGCATTTGATAAATTTTAGCGTCCATACATTTTAGGTCCTTGAACATACTCCAGTACATCAATAGAGAATTTTGCTGAGTGAAGCAGCAAAACAAACAGTGTGATACCAGCATCATCAGAGATGAGCAAGTTATAACCCCGGGGGTACTCAAATTTGGTTTGGGTAGAGACGTGCCTCTGGGAAATTTTGGAAAGCCATCCATCCAAATACCAATTTTTAAGAAAAATTGACCCATCCATATACCAAATCTTCTAAATTTTGAGCCAAATTTAATCAAAAATCTCATTTTTTCTGTCCAAATTTGTTCTATTTTGGCAAAATGTTCTAACATTTTGAGAAGAAATGTCCAAATTTGCGGAATCAAATTTCCGAAAATTTGAAAAGAAACCCATCAAAATACCTAATTTTGTGAAGAAAAAGGACCGATTGGAATACCAGAAAACTGATTTTGCTACCCGAATTTGTGGCACATACGCATAACCCCTTTTGTACTAAGTAGCTCCCCCCAGGTTATGACCAGTTGCGGGATAGCAAGACCCGTGTCATGCTGTTGTGCCTGTCAATTCTATTACCCATGTAGACCCCTTTAAAAATGTTAAAGAGGACTTTAGTCAATGCAATGGTGACAATGACATACCATGCAATAACATACCAGTGCCCACATCAAATAGCAACTGAAATATAACAATGATTAGGGGTCACAAATTCTTGGACCGCAACCCAAGGGTTGGTAATTTTGCTATTTATTAAAACAGCAACCACTACATAATACCTGTAATACTTTTTTTTGACATATTCTCAGTATTCTGGTATTTTCCGCAACCCCAAAAAGGGGTCACCTGGGAAGCGCTGGATAATAAGGCCTAAAAAAAAAGTTTGATTGGCGTAACCTGTCTGACCCTATTTTTACCATTTTTACCACCGACCCTAAATATTTTTATTTTTTTGAGCATGGTTAAAAATCTCCAAATCCCCAATTTGATGGGAATCGATCCATGAGGGTCCAAGATATGGCTTGCAGGACATTCAAAATGACAATAAAAAATGTGTTACAGAAAAAGTGAAGAGGTTTTTTGTATATGTGTCGTATATTTTGTGTTCTTGTATATGTGAAACATAGACTTAAAAAATAAAAATTTGAAATTTGAAAAAAAAATCTGATCTACCTACCCTCTTTTTTTTCTATGTTACGCCAATCAAACAATTATTATTTTTAGGCCTAAGGTCTTACCTGACATTCCGACTCCTATGACAATATTTGAATATACTGGATGTTTGTCTAGAATGGGATGCTCATCTGGTGTTTTCTGAAAAATTAATAAATGCATAGGGTGCTAATATTAAGAAAGATCCGATTCCAAAATTTTGGATTGCAAAATCAAAATGATAACATTTCTTAATGCACCTTCAGCAAGGCTGAAGCCGGAGGTGGTTTGACTCGAGCGGTTTGATCCAACCGCCTAAATTGTTTATAAAGTATGTATAACAGGGATTTATAGAGTTCTGCCCAGGGATACTCCTATAAATCGAACAAATAGCTTGAAATGAGAGCTCTGGCTACGGGCCTTCCAGGCATGCGGGCCGCGTATAACAACATGATCAAAAAATACTGATTGCACTTTTAACCCTTTGAAGGCTAGTCAATTGTGACCGGCCATTAGCTGAGTGACCCCAGGGACTGAATTTTAAGGCGCGCGCGCGCTTTTGCGCATCATCGCGCATCTAAAAGCCTTTCAGTCCGAGCAATTTATCGCGCGTCTCGTCAGATTGTGCCAAGAGTTTTCAAGCTCCTAATAAATGAATTGCCGACTTCGCTATCGTCAATCTTGTAACTCACAAATGCTCTCGCTGAAGCGATCTTGGAACATGATCAGACTACAATTAAACTTGTTACTGACGTATGAACTCATTTTGGTTCCAAGAGCAAATGTTAGTAAACATTGATACCATCTGCAAGTGCCTGAGACCTCGCCATGTTTAGAATATTAAGTATGCGTGACGTCAGATAAAGCAGAGAACGATCAATGAAATCAACGCTGTATCATTCACAAAATGCGATGAAGTGTTAATAGCTACTCATTAATATTCATCAATCAATCTCTTCCTGATTATATAAAATCACCTCGAAGCAATCAAAATGGCGATGGAGTCGGTAGCTTCGGCGCAACCGAAGAATAAATAAAGCAAAAGATAGACACAGGGAAAGAGATTCCAGTAAATACTTTGTCAAAAATTAAAATCATATGAAATGATATTGGTGTGGATCAGCACATGTCATGCGTCATGGGGAATTTCAGTAAAAATATTGCATTTGTATTAATTCTAAAACTAACCAAAGTGCTCGTCTAGATTTCTCCAGATGAGTTTTTTGAAAACTCGTCTACTGCTCATCTTGAGAGATCCTGGAGAGCTTTTTTTCGCTCGCCTGCTCATTACAAAATTCAGTCCCTGTGACCCTTTACTTTTCCCAAAAAACTTTAATTGTCAAGGAAGTTGGATTATTGGTCAATCAATACTTTACTTTATTTAGCCTAATCATTGCCTTTCACTTTCACCAAGCCATAGCCAGGGTGGCATCGCACCCCCCCCCCCCCAAATTTGACAATGTACAAAAAAGGTCCACAAAAATATCCTGAATGTCCACCAAAAGCAACAAACGCGTAAATGTAGGTCATTTTTTAATAAAATACTACACAAAATTCTTGGAAAACTGCTAAAAACCTTTTTTTTGCTTGTCACTTTGTCAAAACCACTAAAATTAGTTTAGGGTTGACCAAAACAAAAAAATTTCCTCCAAACAGTCCACTTTTTGAAAATGCGCACCCTTTTGAAAAAACCCTGTCTACAGGCCTGCTTTTCACTGATCATCTAAAATGATGTTCTAGTATAGGATGGGTATTTCCCATCATTCTTTCACTGATCAGTCATTAGTCAATATGGCTTTTCAAAACATTTCAATAATTTATATTGATGTGTAACGCAAAATGGGACTTAAGGACACAGTTAACCCCTCATTTTCTGAAATATTGTATGCTTTGTAACTCAGCAACCGATAAGTAAATCCATATAAAAGTATACATTTCTAGATGTGGATTTTCATGTAGAAGATGATTGTTATGTCAGTTTTGGACCAAAATGTATGATTTTGGACCAAGGTCCAAAAAACCCATGTTCTTGGACAATCTAACTAAATTTTGAAAAAACAAAGGTTGGACCTCAAATGCTTTTTATAATCTAGAAACACATGTCTAGGAACTCATTTCTCAAATTTTTGATTTTTGACTAACTTTTTGAAATATTGCCAAAAATAGGTCCAAAATTGGCCCAAAATGGTTTTTTTGTCATTTTTGGCCTATTTTAGGCCTATTTTTGGCAATATTTCCAAAGAAAACCCATCAAAATACCTCATTTTGCGAAGAAAAAGTACCGATTGGAATACCAGCAAGCCTGATTTTGCTACCCGAATTTGTGCCACGTCCCAATAACCCCTTTTGTGCTAAGTAGCCCCCCCCCCCCCCCGTATTACAGTGCTTAGCTGAGCTTGGGGCCCATACACCAAACATCCTACCAGTACCAACAGAGTTGTTGAAATGGTCTAACAACAAGTTGCTTGATCACTTCACTTTTCACAAGTACTGCAGCACAAAGAGGGGATCGGGTTAACGCTCGGTACTTCCCTCGCTTTCCACCAATGAGCCCATAGGACTGTCTTGGGTTCGATCCCCGGTCATGGCACTTATGTGCATTTGGTTTTCAGTCCATACTCGCTTCCGCAGGTTTTTCTGCGGGTGTTCCGGTCTTCCTCCTGCACTTAAAACTGTAACCAGATTTGTCCATCATAGTCTGCCCCCACCCAGGATATGGGAAGCTGCGAAAGGGTAAATATTGCAATCTAAGTACCGAAAGGATGTGCGCCTGAAAAAGTCTGCCAATAAATGAAGTGAAATGATTGTGACGATCTATCTGCAGCGAATCATGAGCGGTTTGATCTAAATGAAAAATTCCTAAACAAAAACCCAGTTATCAATGTATTATATATAAGTACCATGCTTAAGACACACTTTAGAACTGCATCGTTTTACAGGATCCACTACAACCAAGTTGCTTTTGATCTTGATCTCTTATCACTGGAAAATCACAACACTTGCTGTGAAAATTCCCCCGGGGGGCATGCAAGTATGATGTTGCAGGCATAGCGTGACCACAGTTTTTCAAAACACGCCCTAAATTTTATCGATACCGTTTTCACACTAGGATTTGAAATAGTTAGGGTACTTTTCTTGAAAATTGCCCCCAAATTGCTGTTTTTGATACCCTAAACGGTGACACCTGATTCACCCTTCAGTCCTCAAAAACAAACTTAATTCACCTTTTTCTTGGTCTCGCAATACCTGCAACATTAAATTTAAGTGCCCCCAACCCCCTGCCCCCCAGGGGAAAATTCACTTGCATACCACATCCATTTGCTCATGCTGAATACCATCAACTCAGCTTGATCTTCCCTCGTACTCTCCATCAATGGAACAATCTGCCAGAGAGCATGGTTCATGCACCAACACCAGATGCCTTCAAGGAAGCCCTCTATCAGTTAGAATCAATTGCCTGCATGCCACACACACTTTGTGCCAAGGTCTTAAAATATGAAGTTGGTGCTTCCCTGGAAGAGGTTCTCAGGAGGTGCATTTTTTCCTTATCAGTGGCGGATTCAGGAATTTTAAAAGAGTGGGCATGATTTTGACAGAGCTTCGGCGCCCACTCAAAGTCAGGTGTTGCTCTGAAAAATAAGGTGTTGAAGGATGCAGAACTGTTCCAATATACCTAAAAACCATGCATTTGCTGCCGTTCTTGACACAATTAATAATTTTCAAGGAATAAAATAATTAAAAAGTGACAGTTTCTTGACGCGCTACCAAGGGGGCGCGCGCCGGCTGCGCCCCTCTCTAAATCGGCCACTGCTTATAGCCTTGATTACTACATTTTATGTTTGTTTCTGACATCCTAATGGCTTGGATTATGATTCCAAGATATGTTGACTCCTTATTTTGGTAGTATGGCATCTTTTTAGGTGCTTGCATAACCCATGTTAAGATGCATTTCACAGCGATTGACCTGTGCATCCCAAATGATAGTACTCTAGAATTACAGCCCTATTTGAACCAAATTACTTACTGTATACATACAATGTTCCACTATTGCGGGTTCATCTTCTAGACCCGGGAAATGATCACGAACATATTTCTGTAACATTTGGATGTCTTTCTGCTCGCCAGTGGCAACTTTATCTCTGTCATCCGGCAACACTGGCTTGTTGCCAGTATGATATGCAATCTGAAAGGAAATCATTGAAAAATCATCAATAAAATATAATAAATATACCGTAATATGTTTCCAATATCTTAAGCCAGAATAACTTTATTTAAAGACTAAAAATATAACATAGTTTACAAAGAATTTCAGCTATAAAAGATGTTGACCAAAAATACAACCTTTCGACCTTAAATGACCTAGACTTGACCCCACCATGATACACCTTTTTTTGGTCAACATCTTTTATAGCTGAAATTCTTTGTAAACTATGTTATATTTTATGTCTCTCGATATAAATCGAGAGACAAGTTTAGTCCATTATGGATCAAGGATTAGAAAGCTTTCACATTGACCTTTAAAATAACATTGACCTCGGACTCAAGCCAAGAGCTAGTCAATCAATAAATTCAATTCAATAAGTAGTTTCACAAAAGCAACATTAGACTTAAAGTAAACTGAATCAAATTTAAATTTCAACTGAATGAACGTTCAGTTGAATAAATTCCACTGTGTGTAGGAGTTTCAAAAAGAATAATGTAATTATTGTCACCGGCCTATATACCAATTCGTCGAACATTTACTGTGTTGATTATATTGACTGTCCTCTGTTTAGTGAACCTGAGACTATTAAACCAAAATTTTATTTGTAGATGATATACACTTCATATGATAAAAAATAACAGCAAATTACCAGATATTGGGACAATTTTGATCAAAACCTTCAGAAAAGTAAACAATTTGAATTTTATTTTGTTTCTTGATCTTGGGTATGAAGCTATTGTGTAAACGCATTTATTGATGCTGTATATCAAGAAAGGGTCAAAGATTTGTTTGTAAAACATTCCTTTCATATCAAAGATTGGAGATAAATCGAGAGACATTTCGAGTTTGCATTAGATCTCTTGAAAAGGACAATTTCAAAAATTCGACTATAGATTGAATTTATTAGCTTATATTATTATTTCTGCCAACATGCTTTACAAATGCTGGTATATGGCAAATTAAACTATATTATTAGTATATCAATGAGTTATTACCATATGGCTACCATGAAAGTAATGAAATGATACAAGTATATGCATGCGGGATACAAGTATAATACCCTGCTGACTACCAAATACAGATACAGATGGTGGTATATGGTTATGTATAGATGATTGTATGAACACTGCAGCCCACTTGCTTGGAAAATTCAGCCATAACTCAGGCCCTACAAAGATTGTTTGCTTGCATACTGCACTACACTTTTTATTTTTTAAATTGGGAAAAAGGTTTTATTTTATTTTTTTTAAAGGGGGGTTTTTAAGTTCAAAAGAATTTTGAAATTTCTTTCAAAATTTAATAACAAACATTTTATTCAGAATTAGTTAGCACATTCTAAATAAGAAGAAAATGGTAATTTCAACAGGTTTTTGAGATAATAAGTTGTAAGCAAAAGCATTCTGAAATCACAAAAAGTAAACCCCCTATTAATCAAAGTTTGATTTTGAAATTTTGCTTAAAAAACTCTTCGACCAATGATCCTATCTCTGGAAATACGAGGACAAGCAAACAATCTTTTAAAGCCTAATAGTCATTATTGTTCTCAAACACGTTATTTTGCCATATACCTTGATCATATTTGGGTATTCAATACAGGGCAGTCCATATAATACCCCAGAATTCCTTGGTGACCTACGACCCGGAAGCATATAACGTCGAGTACATGCCAGCTCCTGAAACACGGGAAAGCTGGCAAATGTTCCAGGTGTTTTTTCTTTCCAGTAGCACACATTCATCCGCCAAGTCTGTTCATTGAGATGGAAAAGAACTTTGCATTGAATGTGAACATTAACTCTTTCAGTGCAGGAGGCGGCTACAGCCGCCCAAATGAAAAACTGTCTGACATGGTCAATTTTAGCTGACCATAATCTCCTGTTGTACTGGGCTTTAAGATGAGATTATCTTGGCATGCTTATTTGTATATGATGCCAAACATTTGATGGTTAACATCACAAAGCCTTCATTATTGATTAGAATATGCACTGGAATTAATGTAACAACAAAGACTTGTGGCAACAAACATTTGGTAGCTTGTTAAAGAGTACACTTTGGCCTTTAGACCATGTTGATCCCAGGGATGTGATCAAGCATAATTGAATCGCTTACCATCATCAAGATAAATTCTACAGAATGCATGCACTCAAAGTTGTTATTGACCAATGTTTATGATAATAAAGCAATCCCTTGTGATTTCAATTGGAAACTTGCAAAGTATCTGAACAGAAGCAGAATGTGGATGAGAGCATTCTCTAGACATTCAAAAATGTTGTACATGTAGTACTGCCAGATCTGCTGCAGAATCAGCATATATAGTGGCATAGCCAGCATAGCTAGGGCAAGGGGGGCAGACTGCCCCGCCTGACAAAAAATTGAGCGGGAAATCAGGACAGCAAGCGAGAACAATCAAGAAGGACAAGAAAAAATGAGAGAGCAGCTGCAAGACTGCTAGACAGGAAACATGGGAAAAAGCAGAAAATGGTATCAAAAGATGTGCAAAAATCACTTTTAAACCTTTAAAAAAATCGGGACGAAATGTCTTTGCCCCCTCCGCCGGACCAAAACGTTTGGCAACGCGTCTGAGTATATGGTCTCTCAGGGATTAACACATCAATAGAAATGAAGGTATATGAACAAGCAAAGACACCAGCCAACCTTAGACATAAATTTTACAACAGCTACTTTAAAAACATTAAAAGTAAGAGTTCTTAGCTTCCATTTTCTAAACTAGCAGACATATTTGTGGGAAACCTTTATTACATTAATTCAGAATAAAGACCATGAATGAATACATTTATAGAGGCCTTGCATGCTTTTATCGATTGATACCAAACAAAGGATTTGGACTGATGACCTTTCCCGTAAATATGGCGTATCGCAGTCCATTCAACAAAACACTGTAATTAACCTACTGCTAATGGTGCATTTTTATTGATGGGACAAAAATAAAGTGTTTGGTAATGGTCACACTTCTATTGAATGCATTTGAGCAAGCCGCCATATTTACGGTATTCTACGTCACATGCAGGGCCTCTATTAATAGAGTTCAAATGTTCTGTTCGTGCAAAACACAATGTATTTTGTAATCCGTAGTAAAATATTTTGTTAACCCATTACTTATTCTATTCACTGGAGTCAATAAATATAGATAATCCCCACTTTAGAAATTGCAATCCGTAACAATCCTGTGCGGTAAGATTAATTCGATACTTCTTTTGTCATTTACAATTTTGTAAACTAAATCCTTTGTCTGTTAATGAGATAACTTACGACAAACTTGAACAGGCTAATTGAACTCTTTGGATTTTTAGGTATTCAAACACGCTATAATGTTGTTCATCACAAATCAACAACGATGCATCTGTGCGTTTGCATATTTTTATCGCGCGAGGGTGGTTTTAGTCATCCGAGCGTGATAAAGAATATGCTGATGCATAAGAGATATGATGAGTTGCTGTAAAATGGAATCAACACCAAGATGGTGTATATAGTTGTCAATTGGCATTTTGAAGAATACTACAAACATGACTGTTTACTGTTAGGCCATATCCAACAAGCATGAATTTATGTAACTTATTTTTTTCACAATACAGCAGGCACAGATCTATGGGTGCGGAGAACATAGTTGAATGGTTTAATTACTAAAGGGATGACATTAAGAACAGAAGAGAAGAATGATCAAAAGCATGCAGATAGGAAATGAACTTATGAAACACCAAAGGTTGAAGGGTATGATTATAGATAAGGAAGTGGCTATAGACACGATGATCGTGCGCCTTCCCCAAAATGGCTATAGACACGATAATATTACAACCGGGAGAGTTTCTGACGTTATTCATAATGTCAACTTGAAGTTGCCTTTTTGTCCTTTGCCATCTGTGGCAGACCTAAAGAGAGGAGTAAAAAAAATGAGAGGAAGAAAATAATGGGGAGCAAAGTTGTAATATTACCAATGCAAGTCACCTTCCTCCTTCCACTATTTTTGTTGCCATCCCCTTGATCAGCATCAGCGAGCATCAGCTTCATAGCCATTCACTTTCTCACACCCGATCATCGTGTCTTTAGCCATTTTGGACGAGGTGCACGATCATCGTGTCTCTAGCTATTTTAGGCGAGGCGCACGATCATCGTGTCTATAATATGCGTCAACAAGAGTAATGAGCTGCAATGAATGAATAATTCATGAATAATTCATAATTTGATGAAATTACGAGTCAGTGTTCCTACATGAAAGCAGAGTTTATGACATGTTCGGGTGGATAACAAACAACTCAATCAGCTTGATCCCATCACAATGTAAGAGCTTTCAAAACAATGCCAGTTACCTTCATCATTCCAGGATATTCTATTATTGGTAATCCATACACTACACAAATATGACCAGGATGTTTTTGTCCCGGTACAATGTAGCGATCATTGCAGGCCAGTTCTGCAAATATGGGAAAGTTTGTCAGAGTTCCGGTTTTTTTCTCTTTCCAGTAGCACACATTCATACACCATGTCTGTGTGATTAGAAACCATCAACGATTATTTGTTATCACATTATGATTTAGCCTCGCAACTTTTTTCTTGGTGGTCATTCAAGGTACCATTGTATATCATGCGTGTGAATGAAAACATAGAATTTTCAGGATCAAACGTGGATTCCTGGTAATTAAGGATATCCAAATCACTAATTGTCCATCCTTCTTACTCAAAAATTTGAAAGCATTAAATTTTTATTAGTAAAATAAAATTTGTTCCCTTTCTTCCTCCCCTAAATTTACATCACAATGACCTAAACATGTAGTTCAAAAAGAAATATAGGGTGGTTTCCATTCTCTGTTTATGAATATTAAAAGACTCTGTTAAATGTCTAGTTGATTACAAACCAACCCTGTTAATGGCTTCTTTTCATGAACATTGCTTGTTAAGGTAGCTTGAACGGCTATTTACACATGTCAGAAAATTAGCTATAAAGTGAATAATTTTGGGGAATGTGAACTAAAACCTAATTCCATTTAAAGAAAACCCTTCAATGGTAACATTTAATAAGTTTTATAATATTCGGCCATTTTCTTATGTTTTTCTTTATTTTTTGAAAATTCCCTAAAAATCAAGAGTTTTTGAATTTTCATGTCAAGAGGGAATGTGCTATGACATTCAAATTTTAGGGGCTGGTGAAGGATCACAAAAGCTAAATTCTCTCGTGGGCTTTTTGCCATAAAGTGTTTTATTATCAAGAAAATTGATTTTTTAGCTCCTAAATTTATGCATATTTCAAACACCTATACAATTTTCTAGAAACACTTTAATTTTAAAAGCCAACGAGAGATTGTTGCAAATTTGATAAGCTTTCATTTGACACCTTGTTTGTTAAAATTGAAGAATGGGAAGTATAAATGAAAATTATGAGAAATCTGGCTATTCAGTGTTTCTAGAAATTAACGCAATAAAATGCGGAAGTAGAAACATTAGAAGTCTCCCGTACATAAACGATGAAAGAAATTTCTTTAAATCAAAATTTATGACAATCTGTGATCAGTTTGCAATGCAAGGAAAAGAAAATAAGTTTCATTTATGAACCACTGCCAGAGAAAAAAAATCTTTTGTAAATAGTATTTTTTCCAGAAATTTGACAAATTTTGTGAAATTTTCATGGTGGCCAAATATGCCATGTACAAAGTCTATGGGAAATTTGGAATATAAGTTTTTTTCATCATTCTCCACATTCTGTGAAATTTTGAACAAATTCTGTGCAGGACACCGTAGCCGTTAGAGCTACCTTAAGGCCATGTATATATTCACAAATTAAGTCCTCATTAAAGGTACATGTTTTGAAGCATTTCAAATCCTAGGTAAGTTTTTTTTTTAAATGCTGCCACACAAATAATATACAGTAAAACCTTAAATGCCACCAGCATATAATGATCACATGCTTTATACATAATTGTTTGTCATTTCAGTTTGCAGTCAACTTTTTTTATCAAAATGACCAGTATCTTTTATGTAGGCCTTTTTATAAGATCAGCTCACTGTGATGACGATACACGTGGCTTCAAGTAATAGTGCGTTCAGAGTCGAGCAATTTCATCAATGCAAAATCGCTTGATTCGCAGTCTTGAAATTTTAAAGTGCACTTCTGATAGCATATGTAAAGGCTGTGTATAAAGCAATGATTAAACGATGTTGCAGTGATGAAATTGCTTGACTCTGAATGCACCATAAGGCAGCAATATGGCTAAGGCCAAAAAAAGTTGTTTGGTTGTCCTCCACCTCCCGCCCCTATTTTTTCAAAACTGGAAAAAAGTTTTTACTGTACAAAAGTATACCGCGCCTAATTTTCAGATTTTCCAAAAAAGTTTTTTTTTCTTTGGGAATTTTGATCTTTTCAAAATATTTGTTAAGTTGTTGTTTTCATTTTAATACTGTTTTTAAACTTGTATAAAGAGATGTTTGGTACAGTAGACTTATTTGCATCTTTATAGATGCCATAATTTGGTGTAGCTCTGACTTACATTTGAAAAAAATTCTAAAAAAAAGAAAATCTGCCCGCCCGCACTTGCTAAAAAAAAGTTGTGGAAGACAACTAAACAATTTATTTTTTTTGGCCTAATGTGTATACATTGACATTGCAGGGAGAGCCTCGAACTTGATAAGATCGAAATGATCACAGTTTGGCACATTAGTCAGCTAGACCCAGCCTCAATTGTGCAATTTGAAATTTCATTGCATTCCACACGGACGCATTAAAGCAGTAAATTTACTCTCCAGACTGGTGCTGCTTTCATACTTGTAGCTTTGCAGCTTTGTAGCTCTGTCGTCTACTTCGTTTCACACTTTTGTAGCTTTGCAGTAGCCCAGTTTACAATGCCTTGTCCTACATCCACTCAGTGTCCTACATCCACTTAGCCACAATGCAGCGCGCTTCGCGAGTTGCCTGGGCTAGTTGCTAGGTCCGTGGGAGTGGCGATCAGGGGAACGATACTAGTTCTAGCTTTGCAGTTTAGTCGCTTTGCCACTTAATGTCACTCTGAAAGTTTAATTCATTTCAACTGGAAAAATCTTTTTGTGGGAAAAAAATTTGCCAATATCGATTATCTCAGCTTTGTTGCTTCGTTAACCGGAAGCGGCAAGTATTTGCAAAAAATACACATCACGCAGGGACAAAGCTACAAAACTACACAAGTATGTAAGCAGCACAAGGCTCTACCCTCAATGACCATGGAAAGAGCCAATACACAGCTTTCTTAAGGACATAATCTATTAGCCATAGAGAGATCCAAAGAAGCAAAAAGTAGTCCCTGGATCTTACAATCACTTACCCCAATTTTAGGCAATTTTTTGAGAACGCTTCTACAGTTAAGTCATTGCCAAAAATAATGACTTATTTTAGCTTTTTGGACACTGCATAGATTTTGAAAGGAACTACCAAACTGCCTATATTACCAAGTGTAATGGCATCGTAGGCCATGTGGGCTCAAATTAAGAATAGCGGCCATTCTCACGAAAATGGCGCCAGTAGCCATATTTCGTTCTTTGGTCTGAAAATTCTTGTGTTTTGCTTTAAATAAGTAAAAATGCTCATATTCATGTAGTACTTGGTGAGCTCTACGTGGACATATATAGTTTTCCATACTTTGTTTACCGTTATCTTGGTCATTTTGCTTCAAGAAGACACCAAATTAGGCAAAAATGGCATGTCTTTGCAAGAGGCATCTATTTTATAGTGATAGATACATCATAAAAAAACATTTTCTTGTTCATGCCCGTGTGATTTATTTCTCCAAATGCATCAATAATATAAGATAATTATCAATTTTGAAAGTTGGATTTCCTGGTAAGCCACCAGAAACAAGTATAAGGTTTCCGCGAAATCAGTGTATATTACGTTATCCATGTAGTATCTCGATTCCTAAGATCATACTGAACGGTAACCATAACACTTTTTGCGCAACTCGAAGGCTAACATATGTGTACATTTGAAAGTCATAACATTAAAAATGTTTGGTCGTAAGTTTGGCTTTTAAAAACAATTATATTCCAAAATTTATTGTGTCCGTTTTAAGCATGTATATTACGTTATCACCAAATCTAAAATATGCAAGAGTCTAGACTACCTTTATGCATATCAAGGCATAGGCCTTAATCCCCTGACCATGTTTAGCCAAAATAACCAGCAATGTATGTGATCATCTTAATTTAACTGATGGAAAAACATCAAAATGTATATTACGTTATGTATATTACGTTATCCAATGCAATAACAAAAATTACAAAGATCCTTGAAATTATCTCTTATGTCAATTTTAGGCTTCCCCGAGTTGCTCCTCGAAGTAATTAAGCAACTTAATTCGAATCGTTGCCTCAAATAGGGCAGGATAGGCACTTGTTTGACAGCTCTTCCTATTCTTGTATGCTAAATTTGAAAGTTCTTGTATAAAAATATAAGAATAGTGGTGTTCATAACTTTTGTGGTTCCATGATACTTGACATACTAGCTAATAATAAAAGTTTATTTAGCACGTTTTTATGAAACTTCATTTTTTCGATTTTTCAAACTCAAGTGGAGTCACTTTCGTGAGAATAGCCGATATTCAGGTCCACTGTACTTAAGTCCTGAATTCCAGTCAAAACCAACTAATTGTGTGAACAGCTTCTATTGGATGTGGAGGCAAACCACACAAATACTACTTTATGCAAGATGCAATGCACCATCGGCAAAAATCCAACCAGGGACCTCTCGCAACTTCCAATAAATGATCCCTAAAACGGAACACAAATGGTGCCGAATCTGGTTATCTTCCTATGTGACACCTTCTATTTGAAATGGTCCAGAGAAATAAAATGTTTTCATACACCTATAGCCTTACCTTTAATGGTGGATTTAGCCCAAGAGGTCTGAGCATCTGACTAGCCCATGGTCCTACTGTTAATATCACTCGCTTTGCCCTATACCGCCCCTTGTTTGTTTCCACAGTGACGATATCTCCAGGGACGATGTTTGTGACCTTTTCATTATCTTGAAGTTTTCCACCATATTTGACAAACTGATTCTGTGAAATCATAAAAACAAAATGAAACATTGGTACAACTGATCATAGGTCTGAATAAACTTTATTAATCCTAACCTCCTACCTACCCCTTTTCGGAAATAAGGGTGTCAAAAATTTGTGGTTTCCACCGGGGCTCGAACCAGGGACCTCTCGCATTCCAATCCCGTGTCCACCTATACCAAGCCACCCGAGGGGCGCTGCCTAGGACCCCCGTCTATGCGTATTCGGACTTAGGCGATTTTGGTGATTTGCTCTTGTAGCTTTTTGTAACCTTTGGGAGCTTTAGGGTTATAAAATAATAAGGGTGTCAAAAATTTGTGGTTTCCACCGGGGCTCGAACCAGGGACCTCTCGCATTCCAATCCCGTGTCCACCTATACCAAGCCACCCAAGGGGCGCTGCCGAGGCAGCGATTTCGTTTCGGGTTATGTGTAAAGTCATCCGGTCACTTACTAACCCTAACCTCCTACCTTCCCCTTTTCATTCTCAGCCTATCTCCTTGGAATAAGGGTGTCAAAAATTGGTGGTTTCCACCAGGACTCGAACCAGGGACCTCTCGCATCCCAACCCCATGTCCACCTATACCAAGCCACCCGAGGGGCGCTGCCTAGGACCCCCGTCTATGCGTATTCGGACTTAGGCGATTTTGGTGATTTGCTCTTGTAGCTTTTTGTAACCTTTGGGAGCTTTAGGGTTATGGTTGTGCATGCAACTTAAAACCACAGAACTCCTTATATGACTGGGCAACATCCCATGGTAATTCAAGGCTTAGACTGCATTTTGTGTATACAAAATAAAGGGTGGGTGTTTGATAGAGCATGGGCATGTAGTGTTTTCAACCTGTGGAATTTGTAATCATGTTCATAAATGTTTATGTTGTGAGAACATTTATTAAAATTTAACAAAAAAATCATTTATTATTAACAAGATGGTTCCAGTAGTCCCTGTTTTATCGACCACCTGTTGTATCATTTATGGACAAGGGCAATTAGGGACGTGCAGTCGTGCAAGTCAAATCCATTAGATATCAAGGGCAAAGACTTATCATAATGAGTTCAGAAGTCATGTCTATGACCTTGAAATGACTTCAGATATCCAGGGGTCAATATTTTGACCTTTAATTGACTTTAGGGCAATTTTTTGTCCATTTGGGAAATTTGACCTCAAATGACCTTCTGACCTTGACCTTGGGTCAAGGGCTATATATGATCAAAGTTTAACCCATGTGAGGTCAGGAGTTCATGAGTTATGACCTTCACCTTGAAATGACCTCGGATTACCTCAGGTCAACTTTCTGAAAAATTTTGAGATTTGACCTGAAATGACCGGGAGTGGACCGAAACCCAAAAAAAATTCTGAAAGCCATCAAGTGGTAGACAACGCAATGCATTGATCTAAGCAAACAAAAACATACCAAGTTGACACTAATAATAATTGTACTAAAATACCAATAACCTACCTGAAAAGCCAATAAGCATTTATTAGCTAACAATACACCCGCCTTGTGTTCTATAAACCCTCGGTAACTTTGAGAGTAGTTGACGCCATCATATCTCTTGTTGATCTCATCTCCCGTTAATTCAGTGATAGGTTGATTTAAATCTCGGTTGTTTTGGATTCGGTCGTCAATCGTCCCACCATGGTCGGATTCTTGCAAGATGAGCATTCCTGTTTGGCTAATTCATAAGAAAATTTAAAATATGGTAAAGGGCGATGTACGTAACTTTGTGACCAAAAAATTGGGGAAAAAATAACACATTTTGGTGTAACTTCTTTGAAACGTTTGTGACATTTTTGAAATAAAACACATGCTCATTCATGCAGCAATAGAAAAACTATACACTTTCTGATTAGAAAATACTTCTCACGAACCAAGTAACAAATGCATGACAGAAAAACATGCTTATGTGGTTGAATAAAAAAGCTGAATTTTGCTGGAAGTCAAAAAAAGTTTCATTTTCTAAGGAATGAGCCTAAAGAGTAAATAGAGAAAACACAGGGCCTTTATAATTGTCTGAGAAAAATAATATAAAATAATACAAACAAATCTGATATTAAGAGGTGTTTTTCTTTACCATCAAATTAATTGGTTTTGTACTGTATCTACCGCATGCAATAGGGTTTGAACCCCACCCTTTTTACTGAAAGTCTCTGAACATACCCTTATTTATTGTCTCGCCAAGGAGGGGTGAGACATTAAGGGTTGTGTTCAGCGCTGACTATGTAATTATGGAGGAGCACGTGATAGGTAAAGCCTGATAATTGTCGTTTAGAATAAATTAGAGGTACATTGCAAGCAAGCTCATGACTTTAAGAATATTTTTTCTAATAATGCTGATAATTATTGAAATCGTACCTGATTTCTAAATTCCTCCTGTAGTTCATTTAAAACCGTTAATTTAGAATAGATCACACGGAGATCAGGCTACTAAATGTAGAGTGAACTGTAAGTAAGTAAACCGCTCATTCAAAAATGTTGACTGTTTACTATAGTTCGAAAAATTAAAATTTTGCCCATATGGGCCTATAAAAATATAAAGATTTCAAAACCGTTTGGGTTGAGCGATCAACCCCCCAAAATCAAAATATATCCTGATTATTATTTTTATAATTATTGAATGTGAAAGGTAATACGTAAAACTCGCTTCATTGTTCTTGCATCCATCACGCAATAGCTGGTCGTGGGCGGTACACACAAATGTAGTTGTAAAATTCCTACGGAAGCTTAAAAGTGCCACTGACATTTTAAATGATAATCCCGGTAGTCGTTAGAAACTGTGTTCTTTTCCTTCTAATTGTTTTCTTTTAATGATTTTCATCAGTTTTTTAAAAATATTTTATTAAAAAATCACTGATACATTTTTTTTCAATTTTGTACTATGAACCCGGGGCCAATTAAATTCCGGAAGTAACGGGAATGTGCGACAACAATCTCAGAAGGGGCGGGTCTTAGACTTTCGATGATTATTCAAGGGGGATTAGCAGTGTTCTCGCTAAGGTTTTATAGTGAGAACATTTATTTTCTGAAAAGAGCAGAGCCTGGAAAAGAGGGTCATTCGGTGAGAAGCTGTGAGAGCGTTTGCAAAAAATGTATTTAAAAGGGTCATTCAGTATTTGCCTCGGAAAATGGGGGTTATTCTGTGAGAGCGTTTGTGCCTTGTATTTATGAAACCAGTGAGCATGTTGAAAAAAAGGGGGGGCATTCAGAGAGAACTTGCAAAAATTTTAAAAAAGTCATTCGGTGAGAGGAGGTGACAAATTGGAAGCCATAGACCGGAACCGTAGGCCAATAGTCAACATCATGCATGCATGCGAGACACACATATTGGTGCAGAGCACCAAACTATATCTTGTTAGAAACTATAATGAGTTTTTCATACTGATGGGGGAACTTAAAGGGACTAGCCAAGATTCCACTTAAAATTAAAAAAATTATGGAAATGCTTTAAATAAAGCTTAAAAGTGTAGTAAAATCCAAAAAAGTACAAAAATGTACACAGAAATGGCTCAAATTGACAGCGAATTGATTTGCAATATATCTATATGTGATGGTTGTGTGACTATTCAGTGCTTTCTAAATCCTAAATTTGTACCTCAGTCTGGATTTACCAGATAAAAGATCAAATGAGTCTTGGAGATAAGTTAATACATATCAAAAGAGAAACAATTTTATCAAAAATAATTTTGTTTACCCATCACAGGTGTAGAAACAAGATCTTTTTAAGATTTGAAACTAGAAACACTTTTTCAACCATTTTTTGTCGCCGCTGACAAAAAATACAGCTGGTAAATAATTTCATTTTTTTCCTCTGTTACACAAATTCAGCAGAAACTACTGGTAGGATATGTTAGTATAATCATGTACTATCGATACATGTGAAATATATAGTCAGAAAATCAGCGGACAGGATCTAGGCCAGTCCCTTTAATTCTAAATTCATTCCACTTTGGTTCATTGATTTAAAAGATTAGCTCAACAATGTGGAAAACATAAATGGCAACAACAATATCTTTTGATTCTAAGATCTCCTCAACATAATATCAATTTTAGACACAGGGTAAGTACCCATCCTTTTTATTTCAGACCCACCTGTTTTTATCAAGGCACCATTTATACTGGTAATTTTCTGAATCCTACCCTTTTGACAATTTTTGGATTTTTTTCTACACCCATCCTTTCTAAAAAAAATCCCAGCGCTCCTTTCAAAATGGCAATTTTTGACCTATTTGTGGCATTTTGGGGGGCAAAAAATATGTTTTTTGAAAACTAACAATTTTGGTCAAAAACCGATATCACCATCATGTTCAGAGAAAAAATCCAATTCTAAGGAGTACAAAAATGGTTTATACCATTTGAAGGTCTACCCCAGCCTTTAAGAAGTGAGGGTGTTTATTAGTTTGAAGGGATTGTCCGAAGGCACAGTGCACAAGCCTTACAAACATCTGATATCAGGATATTATTCCGGTGCTCACCGTTAAATGTACTCCTTTGTCTATACGGAATCAGCACATGTGACGAAAGTCTCTTGAAAGCAGCCCCAGCTATAGAAATGTGTACATTTTGATGTCACAATATCGATTCAAGTAATTGACTTAAAGCTCCGCCCACTTCTGATTCATATCTTTTACCGTGATATTTTCATGGCGTATAAATCCCAAGGGAATTCCTCTTGTTTTAGAGAATTAAATGAAAGCAAAGCTTTTTAAGTTGGATAAATTATCACTTGACTATCTGTTCTTTCTCGGAATGCTTCAATTTACCTTGTGACTGTTTTCATCTCCGAATAACAAGTGATTAAAGTTGGAATTTATTTCACGTGATCTTCAATGGTGAAAAAGCTTTTGAGGCGAATATCATAACTGCTTCGTCGTTCTAGGTAAGTTTTTTTGCATTATATGATCAATATCATACAATCTTATAACCAAACCGAGTTGTTATACTAACTAACCAAGGATTAATTTGATACCAACTACATAAAAATCAATTGAGTTGATTCTCCAAAATGATGAAATTCGTAATTACATTACATGTACAAAACAATAGCTACATCGAATGAAGTCCTCATTAATATTTTCTATTGCCAGCGTCGCAAAACATACTGCACAGCGCGATAGGCAATTACTATGCACAATACACCGATCCAAAGACTTCATGGCGCAAGCGCATCTACCCAAATCAAACAGACCGACACAGAGTATCGTTTTGGCCAAACTTGTATAACTATAAGTAACGTTAAATTCACATGTGCTCACTTCGAGAAGTGTGACCTAGCGGGCTAAAGCGCCGTGCATGGCATATTAGTATCAGACCAACGTCATATCCAACGTCATATCATTTTCTGGGCCGGGTTCAGGGCAGCGGGCAATCTTTTTTTTTTTTTTCACTTCTTTTCATTTTAAATGTTCAATAGATTTATTTAAGAGTAAAGACACCGAAATAATTGGGTTGCTGATTTTTTTTTACAACTTTAACTTGTTTACACATATAAAATCAAGTCAACCCACCGTTCAGGTATTCATAGCCTCAACACAGGCCTTCTGATGGTCAGTATTGCATAACACATGCTGTCTAATTGAAAGTAAAGTATTCAAAACCATGTTTCCATTCTTTATGCGAATTCAGTGTAGCAGATAGAGATATATTGATCTGCTAGTTATTCATTACCATAAACTTTATATCTTAGTCTTTTGAATTTTGTCCCACTGCTAAGGCTTGTGAGTGGCGTAGCCAGCATGGGGCAAGGGGGGCAGACTGCCGCCCCTGACAAAAAATCGAGCGGGAAATCGTTACAGCAAGCGGGAAAAATCAGGAAGGACAAGAAAAATGAGAGAGCAGCTGCAAGACTGCTAGACAGGAAACATGGGGAAAAGCAGAAAATCGTGTCAAGATGTGCCAAAATCTTTTTTTTTTTTTTTTGCTTGTCATTTTTTAAATCGACTTGAATTTATTTGGGTGTACGAAAATGGATTTTTTTGCCTGGAAAATCGGGAAGAAATGTGCATACTCCGGGGGGAAATCGGGACGAAATGTCTTTGCCCCCCCCCCCCCCCCGACCAAAAAGGCAAAGGCGAAGCCAAATAGTTGAAGTTGATAAGTGGATACAGTCTCACTTACATGTTTAAACGTGGAGTTTGTCTCATTTTCCAGCTGATGCCACATTGCATATGCCTCCTCCATCATGCTGGCATAGATTCTGTCCTTGTAGGAATAGGGGAGGGTGGGGCATCACATAGCCTTAAAAAGAAATCAGAACACTTACATGTATAGCGTGGAGTTGGTCTCATTTTCCAGCTGGTGCCACATGGCATATGCCTCCTCCATCATGCTGGCATAGATTCTGTCCTTGTAGGAATAGGGGAAGGTGGGGCGTCACATAGCCTTAAAAAGAAATCGGAACACTTACATGTATAGCGTGGAGTTGGTCTCATTTTCCAGCTGGTGCCACATTGCATATGCCTCCTCCATCATGCTGGCATAGATTCTGTCCTCGTAGGAATAGGGGAGGGTGGGGCGTCACATAGCCTTAAAAAGAAATCAGAACACTTACATGTATAGCGTGGAGTTGGTCTCATTTTCCAGCTGATGCCACGAGACATTGCATATGCCTCCTCCATCATGCTGACATAGATTCTGTCCTTGTAGGAATAGGGGAGGGTGGGGCGTCACATAGCCTTAAAAGGAAATCAGAACACTTACATGTATAGTGTGGAGTTGGTCTCATTTTCCAGCTGATGCCACATTGCATATGCCTCCTCCATCATGCTGACATAGATTCTGTCCTTGTAGGAATAGGGGAGGGTGGGGCATCACATAGCTTTAAAAAGAAATCAGAACACTTACATGTAAAGCGTGGAGTTGGTCTCATTTTCCAGCTGATGCCACATTGCATATGCCTCCTCCATCATACTGGCGTAGATTCTGTCCTTGTAGGAATAGGGGAGGGTGGGGCATCACATAGCCTTAAAAAGAAATCAGAACACTTACATGTATAGTGTGGAGTTGGTCTCATTTTCCAGCTGATGCCACATGGCATATGCCTCCTCCATCATGCTGGCATAGATTCTGTCCTTGTAGGAATACCTGATTGCTCTGGACTGCCCATGACTACTGCCTCTTGAATGTGGTAGTGGAAACTGTTGGAACAAAACAGATAAAAATGGCATAGGCAATTTGATTTTTTATAAAGTTAATGTTGCCAGCCCCCAGGGAGGGGGGCACCTGATTTTTGTTTTGGTAGGGGTGCACGGCCCCAATTTCCAAACCTGGGGACCTAGGGTCTAGGGAATGGAGAATCACTCTGACACTGATCTAGGAGACTATCCCTGAAATTGACCACTGGGATTTTTTTTGGGGAAGGGGTAAATATCACAGTAAATTTCATGGCAATATTAAGCTTTCTAGTTTCTCAAGTACTTTAATTTTTCAAGCTCTTTTTTGAAAGATTTTGAAGTTAACTTTTTTGAGCACTTTATTTGAAAGTTTAGTTCCAAAGATCTCATTTGCCCAAGGGAGGGGGTGGGGCACTTACATTACAGACCGATTACAGTTGCACAGGATGTGCATCTGAAGAGACTACTTTATTGATTGACATTTTTATTGATGTTGTATTTTTGACAAATAAAAATAATATTATTTTAACCATACCCCAAACAAAAAGCAGTCAATATTCATTTTAAATACAGAATATTTTTGGGCAAAAATATGCAAGTTTTTCATAAATATGACTCAAAATTTGTTAGATACGGATGGGTGGTAGCTTTGTCTTGAAAATTGGTATTTGGATGGGTGTTTTCCATATTTTGCAGAGGCATGTCCTTACCCAGACCAATTTGAGTATCCTCCCCCAGATTTACAACATGTACATGTTTCTCCTTTCAATTTTGATCATGTGTTGTAGTGTTGTGCGTACAAGATAATCTACCTTACGCACTAGCACTGCAAAAAAATAAATAAATAAATACTGGGGATTTATAGTGCGCTATGCCTCCCAGATTTGTAATTCCACTTGGCCTCTGCACACTTTACAGGTGTTCGCTGACCACTGTGGCCCAAGTAAGCTCCATTCCACACCAAGCAT